>JAAGNO010030456.1:90636-101458 GCA_033439905.1 Ceryle rudis
AAAAAAAAAAAAAAAGAGGAAAAAAAAAAGAGAACAAATAGGGAGTGAGAGCCATAGAAAGAGACTCCAGATTAAAAATAAAGGAAGTGTTTCTTGGAAAATATCCTTTATCAATCTCCAAGCAAGCAGAGAATGATTTATACTTTTCACAGCTAAGCCCTGGACCAGGAAACCCTACTGAAAATATTGAAGGTCCTCTAGTCTAAAGACAGGCAGACAGACAAGTGGGAAACTAGAGACTGCTCAGAGTTAGCAAGTACTACTGGGCAAGGAAGAAGACCTATAAATGAAGAGATCACACAGGTATCCAGATAATCCACAACTGGAAATTAGCTGGAGAAAAGGGAACAAACAGTTACAGAGAAAGACTGAGATTACAATTAGGACTGATGCATGAATAAAATGCCCATTTACTGTGTTTAGCCTTAACTCTGCCTCATATATTGAGGAAGAGGGTTAAACAAGTATTTTACTTTGGAGATGCTGTTTCTGATAGATTCAGTCATACTGTTAATCTTCCACTCAAGGTACAGGTTTACATAATGCCAAACACAAGTGGGATTTCTCTTTGTCCCAAAAACCAAACATCAGCTGGTCACTGTGATTCCAGTAAGAAACGCCATGCCTGTCACTGAGGAAAACCTGCAGGAAGAGATACTCTGAATAAGACTGAAAGAGATATAAAGCACAATTCTGTCCTGTGGTTATAACACTGGTTGGAAAAAGCTTATCAGTTTTATAACATAAATAGGTCTTCCCCTTTTCCCTCCCTTTTACAACATTAACCCAAACCACACTACGGCATCGGTAGTAATGTCAGTGTAAAATGAGACAATTAAAATGATATGAAATTGGATGAGTGAGTACTTGCCCAAATAAGCATCAACAAAAATAGTACATGGATTCAGCTTTGAATTCAAGTACCTGAGTTGAAAAAAAACTACACTACTACACTCTGTTAGTTTTCCCCACATGAATACACAAACGGAAATAAAAAAAAAAAGCCTGTCTTTCTTACTCTGCTCATCAGTAGCTCTGCACATCTGATGTAGTGATGCATTATTTAAGTGCTCTGTCCAAGTCTCACATGAGTACTGGTTTTCTCTGCAATAGTTTCAGGCTTCCAGCTGAGATGCTCAAGAAGCAGTCCCAATTTTGAAATATAGGTAAGTTATTCAGATATAGTTTAGTCAGAAACTATGTAACATGGCATTTCAGTTTTGAATTTTTTATTATTTTTTTATGGTGGCTTTTGGTATCAGGACACCAGTTACAATCAAGTTTTTATTTGCTTTCCATTTGAGATGTTATGATACTGAAAGCCAGAATGCAGATTTAAAGAGAAGAACATGCTGCTGTGATCAAGCCAGTGTTTCTCACAAGGATCACACTGGACTGAGTTTATTATCAGACAGAAGCCTGTCAGGGAGGTCCTTGAAATAAAAGTAGTAGGGCTGAACTGAGGTTAGTGGTAGCCAAAGGTCCACTCAATTTCTTAGGCACAGGACACAGATCCACGTAGCTTCAGGTTCTGCCAGTAACAGTGACAGACAAGTTTGCCAAGGACCAGCTGCAACTGTTTTTTTAATCATAGAACTATTTTCCTAGGTGTCTATCCAGTGTCTGTGCTAGCCATTCAAAGAAAAGACGGGATCTTGCCTTATACTTACTGTATAAAAATACAATTTGAACAGCCTGAGACACACTGTTTAAACATTGCATTGTTGGGAGTAGATTGGAATCAATCCCAAAAATTCAGGAGAGTGGGTAGAAATTACATACTGATTTTGAAAATAAGAGTGCTGTCTGCATATAGTGACTTTCCTTATTAATTTTTTTTCTTTAACACTTTCATGATTTCAGTCATTGTTCCTCAGTTGTGAATTTATAGAACACCTTGCTACCAATATATTTTTCATTAGCACAATGGGCACATTGTATTTTGAGAATCTCCAAATTCATGCAGCTCCATAGCATACAACTCACATGATGAAAGAAGTGCCATCCATGGTACAGAAAACATTACTCAGTTTAACAACAAGATTTGGGACAGAAGCATTACAGCCCTGTGTTGATGTCAGCAACTCAATGCAAAACTGACCAATATCATCAACTTACTAAGAGAGGCTTTCCCTCTACTATGCCTAGGAGCTTTATATGGAGCTGGTTTTGCTTTCTGATTATTCTTCATTTCCTTATTCCTCTTCTACATTCTTGGGACAGCAAAATACATCAAAGTGATTAAATTTTGAAAATTCCAAAGGTAGTTTAGCAACTTAAGTTTGAAGGAAGACAAGGAGAAAACATAGACTTATAAACTGGCAGAATAGATTTTTAACCAAAGTAACTCTTTGCAAGGAAACTAGCTGGTTTAGCATGGTTTTTCAGTCCAGCTGCATGAATTGTATAAAACATCAGAGGCAAAAATGCCTTTGAGAAGATAATGTTTTAAGAGAAAAAGTGAGAGTAGGGTTTTGGAATCTTATAAGTAAAAAAATTATTCCCTCTCAAACTCTGCACTGTCCAAGACCTTGGCCTTTTCAGGCTGTGCTGTAATCTCTAGCAGTAGCACTTAAAAAGAGAAGGTGAATGGCAGGGGAGTTCAGCCATACTGCTACTTTCCAAGCTGATGCACCCAGCCCTACTAGTTGCAGCTCACAAATTCAGATATTTTTAATTTCTTTTACCTTATAAATTTAATTTTAAGAAAGTGTTCTTAAGAGATTTTGGATTCTTCTGGGGTTTTTGGTTGGTTGGTTTTCTTTAACAGCATGTACATTCACGACCACTGTGGTTTTACCTACTACCCGTAAGCAAATCACTGCTCTCTCCCCTTTTCTCTTTTTGATAAATAGAAGCAAACAGACAAAAATGATGAGTCAGAACAAATATCAGGATGAGTTCATGTCCAGTAATTCATGATTTGAAGAGTGAGTTCCCATCTCCATTCCCAGTTCTGCCCCAGGATTAGACTGCTGTGGTTCCATGACCCCTTCAGGCAATCCTGGTGAGTCCTTTCAGTGCTCCATTTCGCCCCAAACTGATCCTGCTCCTGGACATAAATTCCTGCTTCGTTCTCTGTGCCTTCACATCTGCATGGTCCTACAGTGAGGTGGTTACACCAGCTAAAATGGCCTAAAGTGACTCACTTTTCCCTTACAGACCAGTAAAGTGAAAGCAATGAGTGGGAGAGGAAGGCAATGCCCAGTCACAAATGGAGAGGCGACATCCCCAATGAAATCAAATCCCGTTGTCCACTTGAGCAGTTTGGCCACTTGAGGATCTATCTGTCAGACTGACACTATCATCATGTTTGAGTTTTACTTACCATTTTGCAAACACTTGGTGATCCTTTAAAGAAAGTTACTGGATCTGAGAAAACTATGAAGCTCAGACACTCAAAATTAGGAAACCACTGTTTGGATGGATATGGGCTGAACTTGCAGATAAGAGGGATGGAAATAAAGAAAAGTCACCTCAACACACTGTTTCTTGCTGTCAGTCTCCACAGAAAATCTTCCCCTGAGCAAGCAGACTCTGTACTTAAGTATTTAAACTGACTTTAAAATAACTACATCACGCCTTGTAACTCCTACTGCATGTAACAGGGAAGTACTCAGCATTTAGAGTGCAACTTCTTCCATATTTAACAATGGATTTAGGATTCTCGCCGTGAATCTGGAAATACCAAATGATAAGGCAAAGACATCCAACATAAGGCTGTTCTTTATATGTCCCTCTGGCAGCAGAGTAGCCAGACTTCTTCATGTGGCAGATATAAAGCCTCTTTTGACACAAATGTGAATTTTGCCCAAGTCAGGATTACATGCTCAAACCATCAGTATATCATGAAAGGCTGAAGTTTGTGGAAAAAGATCAATATCCTTTTATGTCCTCCAGTTAACCTTTCATGTGTGGCATATTATTTTAACCTTTCATATGTGGCATGTTATTTTAATGAGCAGTGGAAAGAAGAGAAGGCAATGGCATGTGGCAAGCTCCTACTAGGCTATCCAGCTGTTGAATAAAAAGTTTAACATCTGAGTACTATCATCACCATTCCTCTAATCTTTACCATCCACACTCTCAAGGTATTATAGTTTTCAAATAGGAGAAAAGATAATTTCTCTCTGGACTAACATTTAGGGAGCCATAAATTCCCCATTTATTGAACTTAAAAAAGTATATGGGACATAACACTTTGTGATTTAAACCTTCAAAATTTAAACTTGAAATCAAGCTGTCTGAAACACTGTATCATAAAGACCTTGTTACAAGAGGTGAAGCTAATAATGCAACTTGATGTACTTTTATGCCATCATTCCATAAAATAAATGGTCTAGAACCTGAGAAAAAGGATTTCATAAGCAACATTGAAACAATAAGGAGTGCCCCTCTAACAGCCATCCTGAACACATGGAAAGTTGAGCAGGTGAGAAGGACAAACTTATTGCAAACACAGTATCATATAAATCTATGGATGTCTATGGAAAGTTTACTGATCTCAGTATACACAGCAGAACACTCATCACACTAATTTTGTAATGCTTGTTAAAAATTGGACTTAACAAGAATTAACAACAAAATGTTCTCTGACTGTGAAGTAGTCAGTCTTCTCACCATGATTTCTATCTCCACATTGTCAAAAACTGGAAAGATCTTACTGTAATGTAAAATGTGAAACTTTAAGCTCAAGTATATGGACACATTGGATACTCTTAAAGCAATGAAAGAGAGCTTCTCACATGGAATTTTCTTTAACATTAGAAATGTTGAATAATGAAGACAAATAGTTATGAACTATACAAAAAAGAATGCTAGAAATAGATAAATATTGCCTCTGTTGACTTCTTTGCTGTTAAGTTTACATGTAAATCTGTGTTGAGAAGCCCTAAAAGATTACTTTTATCATTTATAGAATCATAGAACCATTTAACATTGGTTTGTTGTAAAAACAGATTTTAAATGTCAAGTTTGTGTTTGTTTTTAAACTGCTAGACTTGCTAAATTACTAAATTAGAATGTAAATCCAGGCATATGTATTGCATAAAAGTTTTGTACTTTTCCCCCTCTTGTTTCCTCTACAAGCAGAAAACAGGCAAAGGTTGACATATTTAATGAAGTTTCTTGTATCTACTGCTCCACGTTTTGCTTGGGGTCCCTGCCACTTATGCTTGCTATAGTTTCACTATTAATTTACAGGAGGTACAGGCATATAAGGAGTTTATAAGACACATTTTTCCATAGCATAGCGACTTTAGACATTTATCACCTCATCAGTACAATCATTACTCTAATTAACTCTCTTTCCCATCCTCAGCATGATTACACTTTCCTCTACACAAATACTAAGGACACAATCCTGCTTGTCATCAAATAATAACAGGATTTTTCAATGTGCATATCTAAAAGTTCTGTAAACAGACCAAAATTTTATTTTCACAACTTGTTTTTAACATAAGTCAGCAAAAAGCTATGGTCTTGCTCAAATTTGACATAGTTCTTTCTGTCCAACTACTTTTAACACAACCTGTCTGTTCTACACTTCCTTAATGTTTTTTAACACTTTCCTCTTTTGTGTGCAAAATACACTTGCTGCTCTGGTGCTTGTTATGACATCCGTCCATAATAACAAGACTCTCCGTCTCTTCAAAAAATAAGTACTATCACAGACTCTTGTCCACAATCAGTATCACATTTTCCCTTGTCTATTTAAGAGTTAAACTTCTGAGATCTTTTTGTCTCCTAAGCCCAGAACAAACGTCCTCTCTGCTTCCTTGAAGTCCTGATAATGGTCTTGGGAGTTTAAAATGGCAAGACTAGGGCTGGACAAATAACTCGGTCTTACAACATAAGAACATGTGTAAGCCAAGAATCATTCTGCAGAGAACATTAAGAAGAGAGGTTGTAGGTTTTTTTTATTATTATTCAGCAATATCAGTAAGTATTATTATTTTAAGCTTGTAAAGTCAGGAAAGCAATTGTTAAAATTCCTTGTATAAGACTACATCAAAATTGATTATGATATTAAAAAGGTCTGTACTATCAAGAGTGATAATCATTCCAGAAATGGTATGAGATGTCTCATACTCTACCTGCAAAAAATAATGATTTACAATACAGACAGACTTTGCACAGACAGTAAAAATTTAGGCTTGCCACTGAATTATGTGTGGAGGATGGTCCCATATCAACAATGTTATGTGCCTTCTCTTCTGAAAGGCAATACCTATCCATGTGGACAGCTGAAAAGTTTTCAATCACAGAAGTATTGAGCCTCAAGTTCTGTAAAATAATTCTAAAAGCCTCCTGAAAGAAGAAAAAGTGCTGCAAATTTCTTCGCGTCATTAGGTAGATTCTAAAGCATGTCAAGACATAACTAGCTCTACCTATTAAAAGCAGCAACCTATCCTCAGCATTAAGCTGTCCATAAATCAATTCCTCATGTATATTCAGATCCTCATCTGTTCTCAAAACCTAGTCTGTGTTCAGTCTTCTCACACCAGACAGTCCTGCAAAGTTGACATCACAATGAAAGAGCAACCTCAATTCTGCTTTCTCTTTGTCAACCAACAGGATTATTCATCAGATTTTCAAACAGTCAGCTCATTTTTATAAGCTATTTGCAGAATCCTCTATTACCAAGCATGCAATTCAAACTGATGGAATGTTGGTACTAGCAATAGGGCACAGGAAGTGAAGAATATATCCTAGATAGAGCCTGTAAGGGTGGCATTTTTGTTTGCTTTTCTTTACAAGAACTTTGCAGAATGGTTGCACTGCATAATGCATACATGGGAGACAAGCAGGCAGACATTGCCACTGTCCAAGTAATTTTTTCAAGAAGCTTATTTTTGCAGTCCAGTCCAATTGTCCTAGTAGTGATGACAACATGAGCAGCAGAACTTATATGAGAAACCAAACATTCTTCCTGTGAGGGCCTTGGTTTCCACTGTCCTGAGGAATTAAACACTGTTCATGCTCTCAGGCATGTCACAGAGGTCTCTGCTAATCAAGTCAATTCACTTCCTTAAAACTTGCTGTACGAACCTCTGTCTTTGTACTTTCAAGACAAGAAAAGGTAGATTTATATACTCCTCTTTTTTTGCTTATAGCAAATATGATCTGACTTCTCTGAAGCCTGTGCTGCAGAATTTGCCTTTGTCCTCTCCTTCTGAAAACAAAACAAGAGGGAAAACAAATTCCATCAGGAAAAGGGATTCGACCAATATTTCCATAGTTATCGTAACAGTGCATTAACATCAGAATCGGTAATTGCAGTATTTATAAACTTCCACATGGTAATTACACTCTCTGTTCAACAGGCATTTTAAAGTGATGTCTATACCACAAGCAGGTGAGATAAAGGATATCTCAACATGCTTCAATTAATACAAACATCTGCTACTCCAGTCCCATGATATTAGGAAGTCTCGTGCACAGTCTGCGTAGAAGTCCATGCTTCTACAGCTAATGCTGCCATCAATCCACGCACTAGCCAGATTAATGCATCTCCAGTATGCCATATATGCGCATAACCACTACAGTGCTTCTAGGACTGTCTACACTGTACTGAGCAGAGTAGCATTATCCAAATCCACCCACTCGTTCACCTATCAATCTTTCAAAAGAGACATAAACTAAATGAGAGACCCAAAGAGTTACAAAACTTCAGCTACCTCACATGAATGTCAGCAAAACAAACACTAACCAGCACTAACAGCACACTGCCCTGTGGTCCCAGAAGCACGCCACAGGCATATCTGAGAAGTCCTGCAAGCTTCCCCTCCCTTAAAGCCATCATCTTATACCACACAAAACCACAAAATTTGCCCAAGACATTTCCAACAATACTAACAAAGATGCCTGTAGAAATGTTGAATCAACAAAAACCAAACAAACAACCCCAAACAATAACCAAACCAACAAAAAATGCCACAACAAATCAACACAAAAAACTACCCATCACAGCTGTTCCTAAAACATTTTCCAACTTTCACTACAACTGTCCTAGAAAAGGTTCTGAAGCTTGAATTAAATATCTGCAAAGTGAGAAAAAACAATGAGTCTTCTGAATCCTACTGTTTAGAAAACCCAATTAAGCTACAGAAGAGACAGCTCCAAATCCATGCTGTGAATGAGATGATAAATAAAGACACAAACCAGTCTCTTACACTCAAAGACAGTATGCTACTTTACACAGACAATCAAAATGTTCATCAGAGATATGACAAACTACCTCTGAATGAGACAGAAAAGTAGTTAACCTCTTCTAGTATTCTAATCCATTATAGATTTTCACTGACCATCTCTATCCTGTTTTATCTCAGAATCACAAGTATTTCTGGCAATGAGACTGATATAATATAGTCTTCCAATTAATTTATCTTCATTTTATTTTATTTTAGATATGTTTTGCTTTGGGGTTGTGAGCCCAAAATAGGGTCTAACTTAGATGGATTTAACACTTCTAAAAATGGGGTTTGATTCATGGCTGTTACATCTTGCCCTGCAGATGAAGGGGAGGTAAGCTTATCAGCTGTATTCAGTGCATTATACGTGAGAAAATCCACAGTGGTTTTCCTACAGTAGGAGCAATTTGTGAATCACTTGACTGAGAAGTTCTTTTGCTTCAGTCTTCTATCATTTGAGAGGCCAGGTACAGGTAACAGAGTGATTGTGTTGGGCTGTGTGGTCTCAGATGTAAGGTACAACTTGCTGCCCTGACTGCAGATTTAATAGTTGTTAATAACTTCAGGTGGACTCTGGGCTTTGCTGAGCTCTTGGCAGATGATGTTTCAGCCAAAAAACCTCAGTGACTACACCCAGGATCTGCACAGACATTTGCAGCTCTTTATAGAGATGGGCATCTGGAGAGTCTCAACCACTTGGTCTGTAAGAATTTTGGCTGAAAATTATGTATATCGCCTGGTAAATGCAGCATTAGCCCTTCTCCTTCAGTCTGCTCATGATACACTTACACTGCCTCCAACCTGCTCTGGCTCTCTAGGAGTCTTCTCCACCACGGCGATCAAGTGAGGTCTGTCTCATGTTTTTTCACATTGGCTGCCTTCCAGATATACTCCACTTTTGTGACCATTTTGTGGCTATTTTTAATGGGTTGATTTTTGTGCAATGTATTCAGCCAGACCAGATGTTCTTGAAGAAAGTACTGATTTTAATCCTCTTTTCTCCTCAGATTTTATCTTTCAGAACTCCATTTTCTGGGCTACATTGACTAAAGCTCTTTCATCTATTTGACCCTGATTTCCTACATAAACCAGAATCAATCTGTGAATTTCTGAAAAAGTTACCTCCAGCTTTCTGGTACTTCTCCCTCAGCTGGCTATTTAGAAGCAGCAGGGAGTTTATGCATGACTGGTTCTCCCAGCAAGGACTCCAAGATCCTTTCTGTTATGTTCTGCACTGCACATACACCCGCTGTTCTAGAAAAGTCTGCTCAATATTACTACTACTTCGCAGATAAAAACAAGTAATACATTTTTACTTACTTCTTGCAGTAAACTATGAACCCTGACTCCATCTGCAAGGTGCATTTGTTCAGCATGACTGTATTCTCAGACTAAGAGATGCATTTTCTTTCCCGATATACAAGCATCATGATAGAACTTCCACAGCACTGTGCCATCCATGAGTTTTGTATGTCACAACAACTCTAAAATGCATTCACAGTGCCTCAGCCTGACCAGATTCATTCACAGTAATTAATTCTTTTCTTCTGTTCTGTCCTGTATAGTTATCTTCTCTGCAGCTTACAAGTCCCAGTGAGAATGTAACTGCTAGAAAATATCTTTTCAGCATACTACCTGTTATTTGATCACAGACTTTAATGAAGTTTTGGCAAATTTGGTGATGACAGCAAAAATATTTGTTCAACATTTGCCTAGGTAATTTATCATTCTTTATTCCCTTATGTTAAGGTGCACCTACATTAAAATACAATTATACGATGAATAACTTCATGCATTTTATATATAATCTTACAAAATTAGGAATGACTTGACTTTTTTTCCTTTTCAATTAAAAATGAAAGCAGTTCTTCCTTTTGCATGTCATAGCTGGGTGTGGAACAGAAAAATCAATGAAACTACAAATTTTAGAAAAATAATATTCTTGTTCTACACAGCAAGTCTGCCTTTGCAGATTATTTGGGCATTATTTTTCATGCATCGCTTCTGCAGTTTCAGGTCTCCATCTCAGCTTCCTTTACTGGATAGCTGCAGTACTAAAAGAGTGTATAATCTGAATGTAACTTAAAAAGAACCACAAGAGCAGCTGGTTCATATCCAATCTTTTGTAATTTTTTTTTTTTAAAATAATGTTCTTGTTGCTCTTTCCATCTCTCACCAGATTGAACTACATGTGTGCCTTTGACTTCCTTCCAGTACCTGATGGGAGCTTACAAAAAGACAGGGAAGGTTTAGATTAGATATTAGGAAGAAATTCTTTACAGAAAGAGTGGTGACTCACTGGAACAGCCTGCCCAGAGACATGGTTAAGTCACCAACCCTGGAGGTATTTAAGAAATGGGCAGACCTGGTGCTTCAGGACATGATCTACTGGCAGGCATGAAGGGAGTTATTTTGTGGTTTTGAAGTCATGTTTGATCAGGGTGTTGAGGTTTCTAGGTGGGGGGTTATTTTAGGTGCTTTTTGTTATGGGTATGGTTGGACTCGGTGATCTAGGAGGTCCTTTCCAACCATGAATATTCTGTGATTCTGTATCTGGAGAGGGCCTGTTTACAAAGGCCTGGAGTGAAAGGACGAGGGGCAATGGTTTTAAATTAGAAAAGAGTGGATTT
>JAAGNO010030458.1:10722-21884 GCA_033439905.1 Ceryle rudis
AATGCTTTGTCAACTGTACTGTTTGTATAAAAATAATTTAGAAAATATTTATATATATATATTTATAAAATAAGGAATGGGGAAAAATATTAAAAGGACTGAATATGGGTTTGTCAAATCTGATTTTCTTGGATGTCAGGAAAACAGGTTTTATTCATAAGGGAAAATCAGTAGTAACAGCGACATTAGGAAAACTTAATGTTGTCTCAGAAGTTTTTCATTAGCAAGCTGGTGGGAAGCATGAGAGATGAATTTGCTATTACATGGATGTCTATCTGATTAGATGACTGTATTGAAGTGTAATTTTCAATGATTCACAGTGAAGCTGGAAGTGTCCATAGGATCTGGTAGGTAACTGTCACTTGTTTGAGACTTTCATCAGTGTTCTGAATGCTGGGTATGTGTTGTGCACCCAGATAACATCAACTTGGGAAGGATTAGAGACATGCTGGAAAATAAGATTATAAATGAAAACATATTTGTCAAACTGAAGAAAACTGTTTCAACAGAAAATTTATTCCCTCTAATTTTGCTTGAATATATTATATAGAGTTAATGTAGAAGGTTGCAATGCAGAACAGAAGGCTATGAGGTAGAAAGAGAGGAGAGGACAGGAGATTATTCAGCGGTATTCATTCTCAGGATTGTTGCCTGTCTGTCAAAAAAAGAGAACTGGCTTATCCATTTGGTTTAGCTGGTTTTAAAATCTATTCATGTTTATCAGTTGGTATACTGCTGTTATGACACTGTAATAGCACTTAGATTTACTGTGACAATTTAAAAATAAATTGTAAACTCAATTCCCCTTTTCCCTACTTAAAAATGTCATTATTAATACTACATAATTAATATAAAATGAAGCATTGCATGCAATTGACAGTGCCTCTTTCATGATATGGTTATGTTATTGGAAAAAATGGTGAGCGTGATTTTTTTTTTTTTTTTCTTAGAGAAAACCAGATAACTTTAATTTGCTTAATGTGTTCTTGGAAAACATATTATAAATTTTGATCATCTTTTGAAGTTTTGTTCCTGTCCTGAAGGAGTTTGCATCTGATAATGAGAGAGAGAAAGGATAAAAAAGATAGTTAACAGTTCCTCTGAGAGGCTTAGAGTTTTGAATGCAGAATTGTTCCTTGAATTAATTTGTATCTATGCGTAGCAATAACTCCTAGATGCTGCAATTCATAGAACCAAGCTGATAAAATAATCAGTAGTTAAGGGTATGTGTATTCATGAATTCAGAACTGCAAGTAGCTACTCAATGTCATTTCACATACTTTCATGAATCAAAGTAAAAATGAAGAGCATCTAAGTAGGACAGTAAAAAAAGCCACTAATTTTTTCTGAAATAGTTTCCATTCTTTGTATTAATTAAACTATATTTCTAGTAAAAAATCAATAGGCTAATGTATACAGTCTTAAAAAAAAGTAATAAAAGACCCCAAACCAAACACACCATATACTTACTTTGCTTTCTGATGCATTACATATTATACAAAGTACTCTTTATGCCTTGTAAAAGAAAAGTTAGGAAGCAAGGGCTATAATTTAATTTGCTGTAACTTTTTTAGCTTATCTGGGAAATATTCAGTGGAGTTAAAGAAAAATTATAGTTTCAACTATATATAGTATTTGTATACTTGTAGAAATATTATGTATTAATATAGTCTATAATAATGTTTAAAGAAGTTCACCACTTCTTAACTTTACCCAATGTTTCCATGGCTGGGATCAACCTTGCTGGCTTCTAAACTGGACAGTCCATTGCTTAGACCCTGCTTGTCTCCTGTAAATTCAAGTCAAAGGAAGCTGAAGATCTGTTATCTCCTCACTCTGTCTACTTCTGAGACTATTCTTAATCTTGTTTTGAGATATTTTGCTTATGCCCATGGAAATTCTGGAAGTTTGATCCTAGTTGAATATGCAGGGTTTTGACAGCAACTGGGTTTTCATTTTCAGTTCCAATATAGGTGCTTTCTTCTTTAATATGCATCAGAATATACACTTAATTATTGATTGCAAAGGTGGTCCTCTGCATTGTTCCTAAATACCAGAGGTGGCTAGAGGAGATTTATGGAGTATAAATAACTTCCTGCCCTTCTCGTTGTCTCTGTGCAAATATGTGCAACCCCGCAAATTTTTAAGTTTATTGTGAATATTTATGAAGTACAAGCTTACACACAAAAGGTAAATCTAGTAACCTGAGAAATGGAAATATTAAGTTAATGTTTTACTATGCCTCCTGAGGTTTGTTATCATATTAATAAACTAATCTAGTAAGAAAAACAAAACAAATAAATCTCTTTTAGTAGTAGTAATCAGTTTAAATATATTCAACTCAAGTTTAAATATAGTATTTACAACCAGTGAAAGTTTCTTTTAAGGTATTTTAGAAACAATAGGTTCAGCACATTGATTCATCTTATCTTCTGTTTTTCACTGTACTGTTGTTTCTTGCTTTCTTCAGTTTTTCTTAATATTTCTGTCCTAAGAGCTGCATGTGTACTTTTTAATTTTAACTTTGTTTTGAATATTTTCACTGTTTTCTTCATATAAGTTCATGTACATTGATGGCAATTTAGGTAAGTGGAAAATATTCTATACACTTTTTAAAACTAAACAAGTCCTTAATCGTTTAAATGTGTGGGATAGATAAAACATTCATTATAGAGCCAAACTTCATTATCTGAAGATGAAAGTATAATGAAACAAAAGTACATCAGTATTTTTTTTTCTAATTTGAGAATAAAACCATTTCTGTCAAATGGGAAGGGGCTGAAAGAGCAGGAATCTTCTGAGGAATGACAGCATAGGTGGTACTGCAGAAGCAGAGTGAATAAGTCGTGTCAGAACGGTGTATTGGCTTCTGTGCTGCTGTTACTGATGATGAGGAAAGGCTACTAGCTCTGTAGTGGGGTAGCAGAAAGAGAGGAGGAGGTAGAGGTGGTCATAATGTTGTAGATATCCAAGGAAATTTTGAGGAAGCAATAGCCCAAAGGTGTTTAAGGGTGAATAATTACTTTTAGCTTCTTGGTGTGTTTTTGGTGGTGTTTTTTTTTTTTAATATGATTTTTATATCTGAAGAGGATTGGCAAGTACTGAGATAGAAGAATAAGGGGAAAAAATTGAAAGTTATTGAAAAAGTGATTTAAACTCAATATTAGCCAAATATCTGCTTCAGTAGATTTTTAGATACTTTTTTTAGTTTTTTTAAATGTAGGTCATTCTGAATTGTGTCGGTGCCAAGGTGACAGCATTAAAAAAAAAAGTTACTTAAGTTGCATCTTGAAATCTTATAATGTGTCAAATAACGAATGTCAGTGACTGTTCTTTATAAAGAAGCATAAGTAAGAGCAGTCGTGTTTTAAGTGAAGATGGTTTGACTGTAGCAGAAACATCATTCCAAGAAAAGGTGCTTGGAATGGTGTGATGCTCTGACTCAGAGTTGTGATCAGCTTTGAACATATTAATATCCTTAAAATAGCATATTCATATCCTTAGTTTGATGGTACATCCCTGAGAGACTAAAAAAAGTGCTGCTGCTTCTGTTGTGAGTTTTTTGTCCTGTAATGGTGGGCAATCAACTGCTGCATAAAACATAAAATGAAGTATTGTATGAGGAGTTTTTTGAAAGGCTATAAGTTTATTAGTTGATGCTTTAGCTGAATTTAGTAATTTCATCCTGTTTGTTAAACTTTATTTGCAGCTTCAGATGGATACTGCATTCTATGTTCCCTGTGCTGATGTGCTTTGAAGTGTGGTTCTGCCATTCAACAGTGATTGTTGTGTTGCTTTGTGGGTAAACTGCTTTGTACAGAAGCCAGGATTCTGACAGGGTCTCAGAGATGACCATTTTGAAAAAAAAAAAAAAGTAGATCTATCAGGAAATAGGTTGTGATAAAACTACAGTTAAGTTTCCCTTGCTTTAGGCTTGTAGCACTGCTTGAAGGTATTTCTTCAGCACCTATTGGTAAGCCACCCAGCAAGTGTGACAGCTGCTACTTTTTGCTGGTAATTGTATTGGATATAAACCATTCTGAGCTTTGTTAGAATGGAGAGGTATTGGATACATCGCATAAATAAAGTCCCCCGAAGAATTTAACTATACTTTTAATCTTATAAATAATAGTTTGTTGCAGGTATCATAGGTAATACATTCATTATTATCCTGGGTGTGTTTAAAAATAAAAAATTCTTTTAGCTTCTGTAAGCTGGTTTCCTTCCTGCCTTTAAACCTTGAGGCCTTAGAGTTAATCTCGAAAGAAAAAAATGCTGGAAATGACTCTTCAGAATTTTCCAGCATCTGAAGTGGGAGAGAAAAGGGGGAGGATGTACTGCAAAAAAGTAATTTCTTTCTCATTGTATGTTTTCTATTCGATGTCTCTAGTTTAACTATCAGGCAGTTGATAATGCCATATTCTATTAGCCTGCAACAGGGAAATCCATCCTTTCAGCTGTTTCTGAAAAAACACCACCCTTTTGGCTGTGCTGCAAAGCATTTCTTTTATTTGTTTTACATATACATATAGAATTTAAAGATAAGCTTGCATGACACTTTCTAACCTTTCTCTTTTTTGTTATGTTTGAGTTCATAAGATTCATTTCAGATTGTTGTGTTGGTGTGAGGGGAATATTATGTTTAACCTGTTGGCCACTGATTCAATTTATTCTGAAGTTTTGCGTGTCTGGGAGTTACGGTTTGTTACTGGCGTGTGGGGTCAGACTTCACCCGTTTGCTTTGTTCAAGGTGTCTAGCGTTCCTGACTAGAGAACTGTGTATTCCTCTGCTGCCAGAGGGTCAGTTGTGAAAGCTCTCAGTTGCAAGATAGGATTTACTGCTTGAATTTATTGCTAGAATATTTGTTAGTTGAGTAAGCAAAGAAACTGGCATTTGGGAGCACTTGGTATATGTTATAGAGGATAACTTTGGTTCAGACTGGATTGTCTATAGCAGGAGTAAATAACTTTTGAATTTTGTAATTTTAGAATATTTGGCCTCTGGGATGAGGAAAATATATTTACTTCTTGAATTTCCTTAAGCATCTGCCACTATATAGTTATAGCTCATACTCTTCGTATTTTAAGATGATATAAAAAGCTGACAAAACACATGTGAAAAGAAGGCAGTAGATTTCATGTGAAGTGCTCTTCAAACCCTCAAGGGAAAGGAATAAATGATGTTTTTGCCAAAAGGAAAATCCTGAGGCAAACTGATGTAAATATTTCAGTGTTAGAGACTCAGAATGCTGAGGTCTTGTAAGGTAATCTCTAATCCAGTTCTATCTATAACTGAATGAGAGTGTGAGGTCTCCACTACATCAGATCTCTAGAAGAAATGCAAAGGTCAGCAGAAACCTGAGAAAAAGCCTAGCACACATTTGGATGCTGCTTCAGAGAAGTGGCAAGCCCTGAAACAAGGTCTACTTTTTTCAGATTCAAGTTTTCCATTTAACAGATTGCTATATTGTAGAGTACAGTTCTCATGGTAGAATCCATGTTTGAATTGAAAGAATAGCAACACAAAGGCAGGGAGCTGTGCTCTGAAAAATAAATACTTCCTATATATTTTGTTTTAAATGATGTGTAAACTGATGTGTAGGTCTTTCAATTTGCTGACTTGTCCTGTTAGTGTCAACTCTTTCTTTTGTGTGACATTAACTTCAGATAGCTAATGGTTACTGATAAAGCATAATATTCTTAAGTAATTCAGGGAAGAAATGCCTAAATATCATGGGATAATATTTCTTCTGGATACAGTAGAAGGTGGAGGTGAAGTAGTAGGTTGCCTTTTAAATCTTGTTATACTGAAGCATGAATAAAGTTTCAATCCAAACTTGAAAAACACTATTTGAAATCATCAGGTTAAAACAGGTAAGCTAACTAGTCCATTGAAGTGTATTTATAATCATACATGTACATAAAAAACTTATGTATGTTGGGATATTCAAAATGTTCTGCATTCAGTGACCAGAATTCCCATTTGTCCTTTATTCTACAGTCAAAATTATACTTCTTTCCATGCCACTCTCAAAGCATAACTAGTTGTCAGGACAGTTCTCTGGAATATGGAGTATATATTACCCATGTAAAATTATTTAAAAGAAAGGTCTGTACTGAATCTGAAGTTTATGTAAATATATCTAGGTACACATTATGTTGTCTTATTTGTTTTGATTATATTTTATAAAAAAGCAAAATGAACTCTCAACCCTTTTATATTTCTGGAGATGGTTAATACTACCCTGAAGATGACAATATACCACTGGAATGATATTACAGTATTCTGGAAATCTGAAATTCTTTGTAGAAAGTTTGTGTTTGGAAAGACACTGTGTTGTACGCTAGTATAAGTTCTACTAGGAAGTTTCTGATACTTAAGAGATTTGGCATAATTTTTGATGGTGAGTTAAAACCAGCTGCTTAGAAGGCCATGACTCTTGTGAACACAGTTTATTTTCATTTTTAATTATCATTATTTCAGTATGCTTGTTTCCTACTTATATACTTGTAACTCATATATTCTTAGTTTTGGTTGAAATGTAGAAATGAATTAGCTGCGTAATTGCATAACTGTGTATGAATAATCTAGTACTTTCCTTACCCTAGAGAGAGATTTCTATCTTTAGATTCCCTAACGGAGTTCAGGAAGCGAGGAGGAAACTATGGAGTAGAAAGCACAGCAATTGCTTAAGAAAGCAAAAGTAGGCATTCTTCATCCTGTTCAGGCAGTTCATCCCCTGAAGAGGGAGAGCTGTCAGAATGAGAATTTGAGCAATTGGACAAGAATGCCCATGATAGGCTTTTCCACCTGAATACACTTCATTGTTCTCACTTCATGACCACAAAATGAACAAGTGGTGCCAGTCTGGCAACATCCCAGAAAAATTATTTCTAAATATTTTAGAGAAGAATTTTAAGTATATGGGTGTAACCATAAAACATGCATTGAAGCCACCAGTAATAAAGATTGTATATTAAATAGGTAGGGCATTATCAGAATGCAGATCTTGTATAAGGTAGTGCCTCACTGTGTAGAGAAGTGGTGCCATCAATGGTGAAGCACAGATCAGAATACCAGAAGGAAAATTTTGTGAATATGCAAGTTTGTTTTACTTGAAGCTGCACAAAAGCTGAATGATGGAGGAAACTAAAAGGCCTTAGTAGTGGTTCCTATTGAAAGTGGAGTGTTTCAATTCTCTGTAGAGAAAGCTTAAAAAAATAATTTAGCTGTGTTGTTTCGTAAATACTCGGTAAAAATATTTTAGAACATGTCTGTATATCTGAGAATCATGGTGATTTAATTCCAGAAATAAAAAAAAAAAAACCCTGTACAGCAGCTAAAGTAGTTTGTGAGCTCTGTATGGGCAGTTGGAAATACCGAATAAACATGCTTTTTTTTTTTTTTGTTTAGCCTGTTGGATCTAGTGTAAATCTTGAAGTTCAGAAACCCTATTGTCAAAGCTTTCATAGCTTCTTTTTAATTTCTGTATTACTTTTGAATATGGATCTCTGCCATCAAATCACTTAATTTGCCTTCATCAATCACAGAAAAGTATTTTTATACTTTAGTGATTGAGGCTTTGATTTTTCTAGTGTGAAATACCACATCAGCTTTACATCAGTTCAGACTATGATTCCCACTGCTTAATTTAAGTTTTAGTTGCATGGATTCTTGCTGTGTTGTAAGGTATTTAATGATTAAATATCAGCAAAACTGAACCCAAATCTGACATTTAAGACTACTATAAAAGTTACTAAATAAATATTCCCATTAATCTTTTACTAATATTATCCTGCATTTAAAAGGTCAAAACCGAGCAGTGATTGTGCCTAAAGGAATACAAGAAATGGTGTATCTGATTCCATACTGTTAATTTTATTTCCTTTTTTTTTTTTTTCAGTTGGACCTGATGATCTGGAATCAGTCTGTAGAATAATTGAGTGCCTTCAAAGTGAATCTGAGAAGATGCACTTTCAGGCCCCATTTCTACTGCAGAGTCTGTCAGTTCTGGTTGCTAACTGTGCCCTTTTTGAAAAAGGGATTAGGTTCACTTTTTTTTTAATGATCTTTAATGGCAATTCTGAACCAGCAATAAAATTAAGGAAAAATAGTTGCCACTGATGCCATCTGGTAGGGGAAAAATGGAGTTAACAGCCCAACCACTTCTCCCACAGAGAGTGGGATACACAAGTGGCTAAAAATTCTGAGGAATCGCACTAATCAAAATCACAGTTTCGAGTAGATAAGTGTAGTTGTTACATAAATACCTGTACTTCATAGATAATATGCCCTGTTTGGTGTCAGAGCTATAGTCTAAATATTAGTTTCAGTCTAGATGTCATTTGACCTTCTTTAGTCTTCTGGCTAGACTGTGGCCATAATAATAGATACTGTGTTTGATAAGCTATGTCTGTCACATTTCTGAGTTGTTGTTGTTTAATTAACCAGGTTGACTTAGAACAGTTAGGGATTTTCTGAGTGATAGGCTGTCCCTTCTGTGAAAGGAGCACAGAAGGGAAGAATAGGTCAATTGTCCTGCAACCTCAATCTTATTTAGATTGTTCAATAACACAATAGTGTACTCTAAATTCCTTGGCAACTGCTAATACTCAATCTGTAGTTGCATCTTGGTACATGTTATAACCTAAGTCACATTCAAGTTATGCTGACTTTCTTCTTACACCTTGTACCTGATTGTTATAGGGGTCAAGAATAAAAAGTAGTATTCAAAACAATCCTGAGCTCACTTCATATTTGTGTTTTAAAGAACTTGGAGAACCTTGTTCATATCTTCTCTTTTAAATGAAATATTACTTGTAATTCATAAATACAACTTACCCATAGGATACATGATAGAAGCTAAAATTTACAAAGAAATTTAAGTTAGAAAACCGTTGGGTGTCTAAAAATTGTGCTATGTATTTCTTTATTCTTTTGTGTTAGAGTTGATAATCAATAACTTAAGAAGGGAATTCCTGGTCCCTTATCTTCAGCAGAATACTTCTGCAATTACTGTAGTTCCTGATGGATACAGGTCAGATTTGCCTGGGTAGTAGGGGGAATTTTTCACCATATGGCTATGATTATAAATAGTGACAAAGAATGTCATGCACTATATTCCTATTTTTTATCTATGCATGATAATGCCCTTAGGGCCTCAGTGCTCAAAGCCAACAAAAATTTGAAGGGAGAGAGAAGCCTCTGCCCACTTCTCTTTTAGGATAAAAGCTGCAGTGTACCTTTTATGACAAATGTTTTCTTATGAACTTTTGTAGCTGAGAAATGCCCAGCTACCAAATATGCACAATTCCACCTTTGCAATCAGGTTCAGATCCTCCTCTTGCAAACTGATGTGTATCCAGTTTTCGTGGCTGCAGGAAGTCGTTGTCTAGGATTCTGACCAGTATATTTAGCAAACACTGTCAACACATGAATGGGTATATATATATTTGAAATATCAACTTAGCCACTTATGTCTAATGGAAACACAAAACAACTGAAATGGGAAACTTCCTCATGAAAGAGATACTGTTACCCTTCATGGCTTTCTCTTTAGATGCTGAAGCAACAGTTTAAAAATAGTGGCAAGAACTGACCATCTGTTGCTATTTTCAAAATATGGAGTGTTTTACTTCAAATTTTTCAGTCTTATTCAGATTAGGCTATTTTTGTTTGACCAGCTTTTAGTTTTAGTTTAGTTATGTCTGAGCATACCTAGCTTTCCTCTTGATAATACAGTTCTATGAATATCCATAAATAAATACAAAAGAGGTCTGAAATAGTGGCTAGTTTAGCATTTTGTATACCTTTCATGTCCCTTACAGCATACCTATTCCCTCTTCAGGATGAGCCACTGTCTTTTATAAGCCAAAACATGAATATGTTACTAAAGCATGAGTGACATGTCATTATTTGCAATGAAATGGACAAAAATAATAAGATAGGTCTCTTGACTGTTGTCAAAATATCACAAGAGTATGGAAAACACTTTTCAGATGCCTGCTTATTGAAAACCAGTTTTACATTGGCTATTTTGATTTAGATATCTAATGCTCTTTGCTTCCATTAGATGGTTGGCAGCCTTTGGCAATTCCAGGATCTTTCTTTGAGACTAAAAATACCTTGTCACACATAAAAGTAAATGTAGCATCACATCTGACCTCAGTGCTAGTGCAGGGAAAGATGGTGAGGGACACGCTGGTGAAAAGAAACTAAATACCTAGTCTGTACTTTCAGAGCAATGCCAGGAAAGCATAGTTATCCTGATTAATGCCAACCTCAGGTGTACTGGGTACACAAGTAAAGTTGGGGCTCACCTCAGGGGAATATTAATTAGTATGAACACACCTACTGTTCTGTCTTGAGTAGTTAATTGCATTAGCCCAGATAAGAACAGTGATTCATAAAGCAGAATTTGACTGTACTAGATGGTTGTGAATATGAACATAAATTAATCCCTGGAGTAATTTCTTCTATAACATGAAGTAGGGAATGTTTCTGTAAATTCAGCTTCATATCTCACATACTAATTTAACTTTCTTCTTATAAAACAAATGCAGTTTGATTTATTTTTTTTAAAATACATAACTGACATCTTCCAACATATTAATATTAGAATATTTGTTCAGACGTTTCATTAGATGGGGAGATGTGTGTATTTGATGGGTCAAATCCCACGGTCCCAACTAGTTTCTACTAGGTGAGGTCATGTCTACTGCTAGGAAATTTTATCACCCACATTTTTGTGGCTTTTCAGCTGGTAGCTTTACTGTGCTGCTGAAGCACATGCATGCTTGGCTGCTTTTGCTGGTGTCTCTCTTCACTGGTGGGTTAAGAGCCCATAATTTACAGCTGCTGACATTGCCGTATTCCTGGACTGTGTCCAGACTGATGTTTTGCCAGCATCTGAATGTCAGCTGAGGGTTTTTGTCACTTGCAAAGGTGGTTTCAGTGGAAGGAATGGATTTTGCTTCATTTTGAGATACTCTGAATATTGTGGAGGCTTGGCAAAAAGGAGACAATATCTTACCACAAAAATAGTCGGTATCTATCTAAAATCCAAAAAATATAAAGTGATCAATTAATGAGGTTTAACAAGGATAAGTGCAGAGTCCTGCATCTGGGGAAGAATAATAAAGTACACCAGTACAGACTGGGA
>JAAGNO010030458.1:21984-52932 GCA_033439905.1 Ceryle rudis
CACTGGAACGGGCTCCCCAGAGAGGTTGTGGAGTCTCCTTCTCTGGAGATTTTCAAGACCTGCCTGGATGCGTTCCTGTGTGACCTGTGCTGGATTATATGATCCTGCTCTGGCAGGGGGGTTGAACTTGAAGATCTCCAAGGTCCCTTCCAACCCCTGACACTCTGTTACCTGTGAACAGTGACCTTACTTTTAAAAAAGTTTGTAATGTGATTACAGAAACATTTATTTTTAAAACTTTTTTAAGCAATTAAATGGTTTCATTAGAATACTGTGATATATTTTAGATTCATGACTATAACTGAATTAACTGCTTATATTATTCCTACTGTGCACTGAAGCTGGTGAGATAAATGCATATATAGTTGAGGAAAAACATATCTGTCTTTATTGAAGTAAATTGAGAGATGAGGGCTATGACTTAAAAATATTAAAGGAACTGTATATTCTATTAAATATAAACATATTTTTTTTAATTTCTGAGCTGCTTTTTCTAACTCCTGCTTGTACCTTGGTAAATGAAAATCTAACAGCAGATAGTAAGGTGACTTTTGAATGTATCTGGAGTGTGAACATAGCCTTGATACTAAGAAAGCAGGAATGTACACAGACTCTGGCTTTTTATGCCTTGGACTGGAGTGAATTCTACTCATTCAATGCCATTGTTGGCATAAGAAGTGTATTTGGATATATCTTTGATAAATTTTGAGATAGATAAGAATGTTTATTTTAAATGTCCAAGCTTATACTTAATGCTTTGAAGGGAGGTTGTGAAAAATGCCTAAGGAAACTGGGAGCAGATCTCACTAATTTTTTAGCTATTGAATTTGTGCTGTGAAATTATTTTTAGAATGGGACTTTGCAAGACCTTAAGTAAAACATAAGTTTTGAAAAAGTGATGCAATACATACTCTAGCGCTTAACCTCTCACTGTTGTGAAAATGTAGCAGTGTAGTAACCAGGAAGAAGAAAGTTGCCGCCTTGTTGCATGTTTGAATATTAGCAGACTCTTGTTTCCTTGCTGTTAAAATAATGAGAAAGTATGACCAAACTGTCCTTTTATTGACAAAATGAAAAACAAAAATGAGAACTTTCTGAAAAAATTATCTCTGCAAGACCCAAATATTTATTGGAGATTCTATTTATAGATCTCTTTTAAGAAGCTTTTCTAATGGTATTCTTTCTGTGGGTATTCTGAATTATCCTGTAGAAACCATTTTGCAGGACTTTGTATTTTCTATTTAAAGATATATTAACACATACTCTGCTTCTTTATATATGAAGGACTTACCATTCAGCCAGGAAGCATACTGATATTCTTGTTTTAGTATATGGGAAACAGCTATAATATTTCAGTTTATTTTAGTGCTAGTGACATATTTGGAAATCTTATTCTTTGTAAACAGTACAATTCATAAAATAGTCTACTTAAAAGCATGTTTCAGTTTTATATAATACTTCCTATTTTGATATGATATCACATCAGTGTTATACCAGTCAGATCAATGTGTAAAAAAACTTTTTGTCCTGTAAATAATACTGTATTCTCTTAGCAGGTACCTAAAAATCCTTTACTGATAACAATATCTTTTTCTTTCTTTTTTTTTAATATAGATGTTAGAAATGGAGTTGCTCATTAATTTATAGCATTTACAGCATGATGTGAAATATAGTTAATATATTGGCCCAAGAGGAAACTATTCAGACTCTATAATGATGAAGCAGCCAGAGAGTTAAATGCTCCTTTAGCTCCTACTTCATAGATTATGATCTAATTCATAGATTCATCTTTCTCTGTGGCAAAATTAAAATGAAATATTTTCAACCTCCAGTGCCAGTTTTCAGTATGCCAAATCTAACTACCTTCAGCCCTTCATTTTCCAGCAAAACTACCATCTGCTTCACAAAGAAATGAGAAGGGTTGATGTCTTGCAATTAAAATAGGCATTTTAACAATATTGTATTATTTTTTGAGTGTTTATTTAATGAAGTGGTAGTCAGATTTTCCAATCAGTGCCCCATTGTGTAATGTGATATAAAGCCCATAGGAAAAGACAGCTGCTAAGCCGTGTTTAGATTTTCTTGGACAGATTGGAGAAAAAAATATTTTTGGCAAATTATAATTTTTTTTGGTTACCTTTATTGCTGCATTGTTGATATGATGACAGCACCATCAACTTCCAGCAGCAGATTCACAGAAGATAACTAGCTGCTTTCTCTACATGTATTACGCTTTTGCCTAGGCTGTTCTGTATGTATGCAGGTGCAAAAAAAAAAACAACCAAAAAAGCCACCACCAAAAAGCAATGCTGCCAAAAAAATAACAAACAAAAAACCCCAACAAAAGAAAAAATTGGGTGTCTCCATTATGTCTGTGCTGAAACCCCTTCTGTCTCGGCTCCTATCTTGTTTCCACAGTTCTGTCTTTTTATGCTTCTTTCTAGGTCAAGCTTTTTTTCCACACCTGACATTGTTTCCCCACAGGCTTATTATTTCTCAGTCAGCTGTAAGTCCACCCTATAGGTATTTCTTATCTATTTTTCCCACCTCGTATGCCTTTTGCCAGCTAATGACTTTTTTCCTGTTTCAGTTCACTACCATTCTTTTCTCCGTGCTTTCTTCTAGCTCTCATGTCATGCTTTTTTTGCCTCACAGATGTTTTAGTATGGGTTTTGTTCCTGAGGCTGCTTATACAGTTGGAGAATGTCTTTGTACAGATCTGGGCAAGTATTAGGGCTTGCTTAAATGAGTTTTAACTGTTGTTTCTGTTGGTGTCATCTTCTTTCTATTGTCATAACCATCCCTCTGAATTACAGTGTAGAAGTGTTTACAAAAACAAGCTTCTGGAAGTGAAGGAGTGTAAAGTATTTGCTAATAGGACTGATGGTTGCTCTTGTCTTAATTTTGGTTTAGCTAACTTAATATTTTGCTATACATTTGCATGAGGAGGAAGGGAGGAATGTCATGTTCTTGGAATGACAATATAGGTAGGGTGTGTTTCATATGCAACTTAGAAGTAATTATTATGAGCCAACAGAAGTGTGTTTCTGAATGTTGAGAGAAATCTTACGACAGCAGAAAGGGAAAACATGAAACAGATGTACCATATGTTACTGTGTATTTGTTTTGTATAATAAAACTAGGGGGCATGCAATACTAAATGTATTAATCATAAAAAAGTAAATTCTGTTTCTTTTTGCGAGGTTTGGGGAATACCCCAAATTTGTTTCAGTTTAAGTCAGAGGAACTATATCTTGAGCAGAATGTTTACTGTATTGTAATCACTGATGATGCTTCCCCCCCCCCCCCTTTTTTTTTCTGTGTGCTTTTTGGCAGTTAGAAAAGGCCTAAAATGAGCCTCAAATGCTCTGAAGAGCTGTAATAAATATTACTGAAACAAGAAGGAACATGCTTCTTTGGGGCCCATGTATCCCAGACTATGTAGGATGTTGCTGAGGAAATAATGGTTTTTAGAAGGGTGGTATGGCTATTATGCACTAGAAAGTGGATATATATCCTTAGGTTTCCCTGCTGTTTCCTGCAGTCTCCAAATATTTTGAGGGTAGGTAACAGGTATGAACGCTCAGTTTTACTTGTGGAAATTATAGAGCATATTTATTTTAAAAATATTTTCTTAACTTCTACCTGGAATTTATAGAAAATAAATTGGTTTAGTACTTCATGCAAACTGACCCACTAGTGAAGGTTTTGTTTTTCATGGTGTTTTTTTTTTCTCCCCTCTCTATGAAACAAAAGATGATATGTTGTTGAACACTGGAGTTAAAAGTGGTTATATAAGTTTCTCTGTTTTCTTTATCCAAAAAATATAAAAACTTCACTGAATCACAGTGTATATTTGAAGTTCAGCTGTATGACATGTTTAAAACTCACTTGGTCTTACTTCCTGTGGAGCCTTGGGAATTGAAAGTCTTAAGAGTTATAAAGGAAATAATGAATTTTATGTAAGGATCTCATCCCCTTTTCTCTTGCTTTCCTTTGTGATTTTGTTCTATAGGCTTCAATGAAACTACTCCAGATTTGCATAATAAGTAGGAGAAGAGTTAGGATCCAGTATAATTTTTTTAACCTACAGTTGTCCCCGTTTCAGTTGGTTGTGATGGTATTGTAGTTGTAAATTAATCCCATTTAATTATTCAGTTATCTGCTAGAGTAAGTGTTGAATTAACAAGGCAGACAATGTAAAACTTTCGCCTTTAACTTCTGTTTCATGTCATAGAATGTTTGGGTTGGAAGGGACATTAATGATGATTTAGTTCCGACCCCCCTGCCATAGGCATGGATCATCCCACTTGACAATGTTGCTCTAAGCTCCATACTGCCCGGCCTGAGTATGTCAGGGAGGAGACATCTGCAGCCTCTCTGGGCAACCTGTTCCAGTGCCACACCACCCTTATAGTGAAGAACTTCATCCTAGTATCTAATCTAAATCTACTCTCAGTTTAAAACTACTACCCGTTGTCCTATCACTACCTACACTTGTAAAAAGTTCCTCTCCAGCTTTTTTGTATGCCACCTTCAGGTACTAGAAGGCTGCTATAAGGTCTTCCTGGAGCCTTCTCCAGGCTGAACAAAACCTAACATAAAACCTTCTTCAGACTGGCAAAGCTTAATGCCTGTCAATGACGTGTATTTTGTGTGTTGTTATCACTGCAATTTATTTCTGTAAAATTTCCAGTTTCCTGCTAAAACCAATAATGTTAGAGTAAAAATCAGTTCTGAATTTTTGAACATAGGATGTGTTAATGATGGAGATAATTTTTAAAAAAAGAGAGCAAAAGTGAGTCCATCCTTTCTGTTAAGAGCATTTATCAAAAGTAAAGCTTTTGTATTGAATAGACTAAAATGTTAGCCTTTGATACATATGTTTTGATGGGTAAAATTGAGAACATTATAGCAACCCCTTTAGGAGCTACAAGTGGTCCTTTATTTTTTAAGGAGATATGAATTTTCATGTGTGCAGAAGATTTTCATTATGTGTGCTTATTATTAATGCACACAGTGTCTAGCTGACCTGCTGACTGGCACAGTAAAATAAATGGAAAAAACTCTATTTTTATAATACTGATTTAATTTCCTATATTGCTTCTGGTCCACTTTTTAAGATCAGCTGGTATTTCTGCTCTGAGCCTTGCTTTTTGCTGGGTTTGTGTGCTTTTTTTTTTGATTTGCGTTGCAAGACCTATGACTTTTGTAGCCAAGTATAAAGCTTTTGATGACTTCTCTTGCCTGCTAGTTCCTGTTATTACCTAGCAACAGTGAATTGAGAGCCTATGATTTTATTTCATTCAAACTTACTGGTATTCCCATTATTTAAATGCTTGCTTGCTAGGTAAGCAACTGAGGTCTGTCATCTAGGAAAGAAAAAAAGAAAAACCTGGGTTCTTTGGGTTAGACTTTTTTTCTTTTGGTGGTGCTTTTTTTGTTGTGGTTTTTTTTTTTTTTTTCCTTCAGAAAAGAGTTCACTGACATTACTCTGGCATAATGTTTCAAGAAAAGATTGTTACACCATCTAGGAATCTGATCTTTCTACTCAGTTGAGCAGAAGAATTTAATTATGAAATTCATAAATATTATAAAATACTTCATTTTGAAGAGTCCTGATTTATTTGGATTACCTTTGGGGAGGTTCTTGAGACTTCCCAGGCCTTCTATCAGTCTCCCTAGCTCGCTTCTGAGAAAGTTGGGTAATAGACTCCATTTACAGACAGAAAGGCTCCTGATATTTTTACTTGAGAACATTTTTTTTTTTTTATATATATTTACTAATGTCAAGTTGAGATTTCATTTGCACTGGTGATGAAGTGGTCAGGAGCACTACAAAGGAAAAATACAGTTTCTGTATGCAGAAATTATACCTGAAAAACCTGTAGCATATCTTAGTTTTTCAGTTAATAATTCCCTACTGTTTAACTATTTTCTCTTTGGGTGTAATACCTCTTAAGTGCTTCCTCCATGGACAGTGCAATTAGAAAACTTTGTGGTATCATCTGTTCTTTATGCTCTTCTTGCCGTGTATTTAGTATGGGACAGCCTTAATCTAATGCAGGAGGTACATGACCTGTGGTCTTTATAAAAGAAAATCTCATTTTAGCTGGAGATGTAGAAAAGAATTATACTTTACAGCCAGTCAACATAATCTAAGTTCCTGGCCTCTTCTTTGTGGTTCACTGTTATACTACGTTCTGAAAAATGTCATTTAGAGAAATATAAAAACATTTTTTATTACTGTTATTTTTCATGTTACACCATGCGCAATGTTCCATGGCAAAAATTCCACAAAATATGGAAACTGCTGATTAACTCCATACGCCTACAGTTATATTTTTTCTAGCAGACTGAATGTAGAAATAACTATATTCCTTCAGTCACTAGAGTCTGAACCTGATAGAAACAAATTTGTGCATGCTTATTTGTAGCTTATTATTCAAACACCCCTGTGTTTGTGCATGACAAGGAGTCACTGATTACCTAGACATTGATGATGTAGTTGATATAGTCATACAGGACTTTGAAAACCTTTTTCAAAGTGCTCTGTCAAAGGGTCTTAAAAGCACTGATCTGATGTAAAATGCAAGTTCCTTCACATGCATTAACCACTTGTAGAATAACTTTCATGGAATAATAACACATTGAAATGAATCAGGGGGACTGCTTATGGGGTCCAAAAGGGATCTCTTCAACGTATGAATTACATGGAAAAAAGGGGACAAAGGGTATGGTGGCACCTCTTGCTGATGTTCTTAATCAGGTTAATAACAGTGAATATTGACTAGGAGTTGCAGGAGTGTACTGGATGAATGTATGAAATTAAATGCTGGTGAGAAGTGGTGCAACTGAGGGAAAAGCAGCTGTAAGTTTACAGAGACAATGATGTGTACTGGACTATTAGCACAGAGAAAAGAGTTTTTGTGGTTATAATAGATCTTTTACTGAAAATTTCTGCTTGATTTCTTGATTTTTCTATTGTGTGCTCAGTACAGTCAAAAAAAAAAAAAAAGATAAAAATGAGGAGAAAAAAAAGGGGAAAATGAATGACCTGCAAACTAGAGAACATTTTATAGCTCATTTGTGTCTTGAATTCTCTGCAATTCAGATTGCTGTCATCTCAAAAAGGGATATGGTAAAACTAGAGGATGTACTACTGAGGAAGGAAGGAAATAGTAAGGTTGGAAAAGGGATCCCACCTCTGGGTGGGATGTAATAGAAACGTGCGACAGTTTGGGCATGAAAAAAAGTGAGAAATGACTGATAATTTTCATAGAATGAGAAAGGAGAAATACTAGATGAAGGTGGCATGGTCAGAATTAGCAAAAGAAATCTTGAGCTAAGCTGGGAGCTCATTGCTGCAAGACTGGCTTTCACAAATTCAAAAAGTTATTAGTTTTATAAAAATCTATCAAGGACTGTTAAGGACACAGATCCCCCATCTAGACCTAGAACTCCTAGAGCTGAAGACTATTGGAAACTGCGTCTTTCTTTGCTTATACCTCTTATGCTCTTCCCTAGGCATCCAATATGAGTTAGTTGTTGGATTGAGTAAAAAAAGTATCCTGTAGTGTCTGACTTAAGAGCCCTACTGTTTCTTGCCCTTGGGCAAAAGACGGTCCAAAGGTTCTGGGTTGTATGTGATTTTTTTTTTTTTTTGTTTTGTTTTGGGTTTTTGGTGTATATGCAAGAACAACATTTAGATTGTGCTTACCCCTTCCTGGCTGTATGTTTAAATGATGAATCACCTGTGTGGACCACTCACTGATCCTAATAAGAACAGAGTAATCGTAGTCATAAATAAAGTAAGGTCATCAGTGAACTGTGACATCTTCTGGGCATATACATCTGTCTGTGCTCCAGACATTCTTTCATCCTGGTTCTCTCAACCAGGGATTCGATCTCCAAATCAAAAGGAAGAAGTGCCAGAAGAACATCTTTAGCTGGAACCATGTGCCCAGAGATACTATATTAGTTGTCAGCAAACATATAGCAGATACTCTTGTTCACAGATATCTAAAAAGGTGTTGCCACTATCAACTATATGCTTAATATCAAAATGGGTAAGTAGATTGGTTACAGGATATTTTAGAAAACAGTACATTTGGGTTTAATAAAGGTTACATTTTATTAGGGAAAATAAGAATGTTGAGGTATACCATCTGGTCAGGATTATTCTGACCTTTGCAGACAAAGCTTCCTGTAAGTGGATATCACTTATCTTAGAAAGAACTTAAAATCCAAGGCACCAGATATAAAGTACCAGAAATAAATCAGACTTAACATATGAGTTTGAATTAAGAAAGTAACATCCTGTTCAGAGGAAGGAATATTGTCAAAAAGGTTGTTGAGCTTAAAATCAAAAAACCAAAACGCTTTCTTTTTCTATAAATTTTAAATAAGGACATTTTGATGTTCCTTTATTATGTCATGTAAATTTAGATTTTTCTGCTTCCCAGTGAGGAGTAAGAGCCAGAATAACATCAGTGTTCTCAACAGTCTAATTAGTCTAAGTTATTGCAAATATTCACATTATTTCCTCTGGAAAAAAAAAATTGAATACTGGCTGGTGAAAGTGTGCTCTATATATAGTATTTATAACTATCTACAGTGCATTGCTTTATTTGAATAGTTTTATCAGATGCTTGTGATGAATCCGGCTTAAGGACTGAGGAAAAAACAAACCTCTTTCTCTGCATCACTAATAGCTTCTGGTATTTTGTCTCCATACAACTGAATTTTAACACAATAAAAACTACAAGCACATGTTCTTTTGTAGGCAGGTATGTAGTTATTAAACTTTGGTCATTGGGATAACTTTCAGCACCATTTCATTTTTTACAAGCTTTTAAAAATGGATTTAGTATAGAAGATGACACAAATGAATTTGCACAACAATTCTGAGTAAAGCTGCTTTATTAGTAGGTTTATTCTTAAACTGCTGGTTAGACTTAAGAAATTCAGCTGAACAGAGCTCTAACACCAGGTGCCTGTGATGTCTTGTCAGACTAATCAAGTAAGAAATTATCCACTTGTTGCCCTGAACTTAAGACTGTTGCACTTTCTAGATATTATGAGGAAAAAAAAATATAAAAGATTCTACAGAACAAAATATTAATATAAGGTCTATTTGATTTTAAAAAAAGTAAGTCAATGTCTACTTTCTTTGTTTTCTGAAATATCTGAAGCCTTTTTCTCCTTGATTCTATTTAGTGATTGTTAAAAATAAATGATCCATCTGGCTGAAGAATTTTCACTTGGCAGATGAACAGTTGGTATTACTCTCAAAGGAGGTCAGGATATTTTGCATTTCATCATTCCTGGAATTTATCTTGTGGTTCAGCTTGATTAAACCTTGAGTGAACTAAGAGATGGAAAGAAATGAGGCTAAACCAGAGGCATGTTTACATTTTACTGCAACTAACAAGTTTATCATATGTAAATGTGCATACAAGCAAAAGGTGTGGGTTTTTTTGAGTGGGTAGCCTTTATCTTTTAAAGTAATAAAAAATTAAAAAGAAGTGCTTGGATTTTCTAGAATTTGCCTTGGTAATAAGTATTCATGAACATGGAGGAAAATGGAATTGTTATTCATAACCTCATACCTCATATTTGATTCATATTTAGTAGCACTTAGTCTTTCTGTAGGATTTGTTTATCAGAGGAAACATCTTTAAAAAGTGTATGGCAGTAGAAATAGGGTGCTATCTTACTTAAGGTATACTTTTCTTTAAAGGCTTTTCATGTTCTCAAAGTTTCAGAGTACAAGTGGCCTAAATTTTTTTCTCTTAGTGTGAAAAATTCAATATGTAGGACCGAGTTTATGTTCCAAATATAATTGGGATTATTAAAGAGACGGTCTGTGTGACAGATGAATCATGGCAGCTGCTGAAGGTATTTCAGTAAAATGACGGTTTGGAGAGAAAGTACCTTTGACATGGCTTGAATAGATTGAATGTGCTGGGTTTTGTGTTAGAAGTGATATCAATTGATTCGTTATTACGTTGAATTTTGAATTATGCATGAAATTATTAAAAAAAGCATGAAATAGTTCTTGGAGGTGCAGACATCAATGAGGTCAGTACATCATGTTTGTGAGTAAAATTACCAGTTTTAAATTTGGGGTTGGGTATTTATAGAACAAGGTGAATTAATGATAATACAGTGGAATTGAAGGAGGGAGAGCAGGGGAAATAATTGTAGAATTATATCCTGTTTTTTCTGAGGTAATAGTCTAAAGCTTGACAAAAGGACAGTGCTTCATTGACCACCTCTGTTCTCTTCTGTGATCATTGAACATCTCTGTATCAGATACAGAAATTGATCCCGTGAAAAAAGCATAAACCTGCTGTGCAGTTTTCACTGCCATTATTCTGGCAGTGTTGCTATTAGAGATAAAAGGTGTAGTGTAAAGCCTTTTAAGCTCCATTTTATTCTTGCTTCTAGGATTTCTAATCTCCCTTTCCTGAACTCTGTGATCATGCTTTCTAATGCCTAGTCCTTTTCTCCCCTACATCTTTGAAAACACTGGCCGTTCTGTTTTTTGCACCTCTACCTCATTGACTGACGGATCCATACCACTAAGCCTCAAAATTTCTGAAGAAAAGGTTTTAATTTTTTTCTTCTGTACGAATAACTTCTAATGAATCTGCATAGAATGGCTTCCTATTGTTACTAGCAACTATATCATCTCTCTGTAGAGTAAATTAGAAATAAGTAAACTAGACTGGGATCATCAATCCATTGACTGGTTTCAGCAGCAACTTGATCTACAAGCTACAATTAAGAATGTCTACTGTGTAGCACAGAAGAACAGTGGTCTCTAATTTTGATTTCTCTGTGCATCTCTAATAAAATGTCAGTTGACTGGAATAGGACTATTTAATTAACCAACTCTTCTGTTGCCTCACATTTTAAATGTAGGCCTATATACAAGCTTGCCTTTTTAGCCTAATAGAGCTCTTGACTGTAAGGAGAACTAGACAATACTTACAGAATTGAACCAGCTTTTTTCTATTTTTCAGTTGAAAAATGCATGAAATTTTCTTCAGATTTATTAATGGTAATGGCTTAAGTCGCAGGCTTTTGTGGTGGTGGTGGTTGTTTTTAATAGTATCTGACCCCTTCAGTAGCATAAAGGTTTAATCCAGAGAATTCTCGTGCAGATTTTGCACTTCTAGGAGCATCTGCTTTACTGGACACCTCCTAGAAAAGGTGACATAAATGCATATACTACTTTAGAGCTTGAGAAAGCTGCTGGAAATTCTAGGAGCCATAGCAAGAGACACAGTGGAGAGAAATTCCCCTGTGATTAATCCTTTGCTGCTACTAGTGATCTTATATGTACAGCATTGGAGAGTACCAGAGCAGGACCTCTTCCAATTCTTAGTATGGTTAGATGGCCCTAAATTAGCTAACTAAAGTTAAACATTTTATTATTTCTGTCAATAGTGTAGTAGGTTGAAATATTAGAAATATTTTTTCTATGTAATTAGTGTATATAAAACTGTTCATGAATAATGGAATATACTATTTCAGTTACTGGGAAAATATAACCTTGTAGAGTGGTAAGTCCCTTCTTCATTAGAGAAGGGATTTCAAATGGAGGGCTTGCTATCAGATTTTCTGGATTTGATGTGAGAACAGTAATAGTGAGAATGGCTGATAGTGACATCTGGGCTAAGAGAAGACATTACTGGAATACAGGAAAAGACTAATGTGTTTTATTGCTTGTCATACTCTTCCTTTAGCAGATTTGCTTTTTTTTTTTTTTTTTTTATTGCCGTACAGGCTATGGCATAGGGAGTGAGGATGGGAGCACTCATGATTTCAGCTGATTTCTAATTATTTTGCACTTAAAGGTAACAACCACCAGATAAGGAACAGAATGAAGCTTTATCCCCTTTAGCCTTTTTGTAGAAATGTATATCCCATCACCTTTATACGGACATTCATTTACCTTTGATTAATTTAATTTTCAATAGTGCCTTCAGTTTACCAGACTATTGTGTAAGTAATTTGTGCTGAAAAAAGGCATGCTTTTCCCTAGAATTCTCCTAAAATTCTAGTGTGCTGTCTGAATGATGTCTGACATCAGATGAATTTATTTTACAATGATTAAATGATATAACATGAATGGAGCATCTCTCTTTTGAGGAAAGGCTGAAAGACCCGGGGCTCTGTAGTCTGGAGAAGACTGAGAGGGTATCTTATTAATGTTTACTAATGATGGAAGGGTGGGTGTCAAGTAGAAGGGGCCAGTCTCTATTAAGTGATGTCCAGTGATAGGACAAGGGGCGATGGTCACAAACTGGAATACAGGAAATTCCCCCTGAACATGAGGAAAAACATCCTTACTTGTAGGATTGATGGATCACTGTAACAGGCTCCCCAGAGAGGTTGTGGAGTCTCCTCTAGAGACTTTCAAAACCCACCTGGATATGTGCCTGTGTGGCCTGCAGTAGGTGATCCTGCTCCAGCAGGGGGCTTGGACTTGATTTCCAGAGGTCCTTTCCAACCCCTACCATTCTATGAAGTGCAGCACTGTACCTAGGTAGCCCAGCTTTTGAGAGGTTAATTGCAGCAATGTGTGCTCTGAGTTTGCTAGTTTATTTTCAGTCTTTTATGAAAGTCAGGATAGAAATGATCATCAGCATTGTGAAACAGAGCTCAGAAAACTGTGATCCTTCAAAAGAAGAAAAAATTTCTCTTTTCCATGGGAAATGTTTTGTTATGGGCACACCTGTTTTACTAAGTAGTGGTTGCCAGTACAGTATTTGAACACACGTATAGCAGAAACACTAAACCTTGGAAAATCTTTGCAACACCACAAACCAGAAGTAACAGATCATGAAGCTTTCTGTTTAAATCAAATATTCTTCTAATGAAAATTTGTAGATCAGCTGCATTCATTCATGACGTTTATTTTGCTTTATAGGGTTATTTTTAGCTTAGAAGTGAAGTTAAAAGCATGTGTAGCATAGCAGAGAAGATTGTGTTTCTCAGATGTTTATAATTGTTACTTCATGTTTTGCTTTCAACCTAATGATCTCAGTGGAGTTTCTCTCTCTAAAGGTTATACTCTGAAAAAGGCGTGATTTTAATTCCCCAGATGAGGATACTGTTACGTGTGGTGGTTCACTGCGAAACAATGACAATGCATCTTACCACTTCGGGCTTCTATGAAATGATTTAGTGGTATTTCTTTGAATGCTGAATAATATGTTGCTTTGTCTATCCCATGGTGGAAAACCTTTTAGGCACACTGGGGTGCATTATGCAGTATGTATGGCCTATCATAGCTGACATTTATTGTACATTTAAATTGCTTCAGATAGGGCTATAAGGGTTTTTTAAATAATTCAATCATGTTGGAAAGTACTTTATTCTACTGATCTTTGTTTTATTTTCTATTTATTTTTACTAGTCATCGTATCTCTCTGTGTGTACTTGGGGCAATAACAGCCTCTTCTACCCACAACATAGAAGTTCAGGATTTTTTTACTGCAGGAGTTCTACTGAAAATACGTTATCTGGGAAACATTAACATTAAAGGAAAACTGCAACTGGAAAATATATGTTGAGCAAAGAACACCAGATATAGTAGTGAGAACTGAATGTACAGGAAAATCTAGAGAAAATGTAGACTACAGAAAAGAAAGGAGGTATCAGAGGTAGATTCTTGCAAAACAAAAAGCTGTAAATCCAGTTCATATGGTTAATATGCTCAGTCTCTTGTGTGCTGCTCAATAATGTGATCCCATTATAAAGATGCATCTGAGCATGAATTAAAAAATAGAAAGATATAAGGCTACAATAATTTCTTAAAGTTGAAAGAGCCCATACAGTTTATTAATTTATTGACAGAAGCTGCCATCAGCTGAGTAGGATGCATAGAATGTTTTTGATGACAGCATGAATATAGATTCAATACTCTCTCTCCTTTTATGCAGCATAGAACAAATCCTCTTTGGCCATATAGTGCATAAACTGAGGATTAAGGAAGGATGTGTTGAAGGGGATATTCATTCTGATCACAAATCTGTACTTAAACTGCAATGAGTTGGCATTATATAGCCAACAGATGTGTAAGCATGTGACCGGGGCGGGGGGGGACACCAAACACCTACCAGTTACAACTGACTAAGCCTTTTGCACTTCAGTGTGGCTCTAAAATGACTTATCCACCACACAAATCTTGTGTTACCTGCATTGTGTTGTGGTTGAAAGAAAATCAGTAACACTGGTGTACTTGTGGAGCTTGCGTTGCCTTTTTGTGAGTGTAAGGCTTGGAGCACAGACCAGATCCTGATATCTGACTTTACCTTTTCTTGCCTTAACCACTGTTTTGTTTTATGTTCAGTTGAAAAGTGGTTGCAGAGCTTTAATAATTCTTGTCTTTTTTCATAGCTGTATAAATGGAAGTGTCTTACAGCCTGCTTTCTGAAAAGCAGTTTGAGAAATAAAGAAAAAGTATGATATGGTAGACTGTTGGCAGAAAAGATGATAGTTATAAAACTGTAAAATTCAGCATTGTGGAATGCAGCTGGCCCCAAATGACGCTTTGTACCTGTTTGTTTAATAGGAGTTGGCAATGAAAGTTTCCCTGGAGGCTTCTGGGCACTTTAAGTTTGAACCACTACTAAATAGTAGACCAGCTTATGGATACACTACTGTTTAAGCACTGTAGTAAGGTTATGCTAGGTACTTTCCCTTTTTTTGTGGGGGTGGGCGAGGAGGTGGGGGGTGGGAATCTACCAACATACAAGGAAAGAAGGGGGAAAGGAGGGGTGGGAATCATAGTTCATAGTTGTAAAGAATTTTCAGGCCTTTAAAAATTAAATACCTACTGCATTCAGTTGCTTCCCTGTAGTGGTTTAATAGTACATCTTCAGTCCTAGCTGAGAAATTTTGTGCTGTTTATATATTAGTTTCAAAATTAGACCATTAATTTTGATGTATATTTCTGTAGGAAAAATATAACAGGTTTTATAGTCTTGTTTAAAGAATATAAATCAGTAGTACTTAAAATGCTAAATACTTAAATGCTTAATTAGCAGTAGAAATATTTTGTGCAGTATTGAGGTTTGAATGGTGATTCTTTGATGCATGTAGTTGTACTATATTTGTAATTGCTTCTTAGAAATGAAGGCTGTCCCATATTTAAACATTCAAGTATGAAACATTGCATCTGACTGTTGATGTTTGTACTGAAAACAGTGTAATTGTATTTAGCATTGATTAACCAGTGTTAGTGTAACCAGGGGAATGAAATAATTTCTGGCTTAGAACTATTGTTCTGTATCAGAACTTGGAACAAAGAGCCAAGGTTAACTTGCTGAACTGTGTCAGGGATTAGGAACTTTTGAATAACTTCTACGAAGAGGAAAAACCCTCAATAGGCTGTGTGGTTTTTTTTCTTTTTTTCACTGTAGCCTTATACATAGTTTTGGGAAAAAAAATAGCAGCTATTTTTGATTAGTGGTAATAAATAGGCTTGTGAATTAAGGATTTAAACTTAAGATTTAAAGCAAAGTTCTAGACTAGTAATGCTTTGATTTATATTTGAATAGTATTATAGTTTAGAGTTCCCCTGATGTTTAGTGAAGTAATTCTGGAAAGGATGCTTGGCTCTGCGTTTGGGATACTTCAAATCAAAGGTCATTTTGCTACTGAATTTTAAGTTTGGTTGTGTCTCATGTTTGCTTTTTAATTATTATCCTTTTCAAGGCAATGTGGTTTCAGACTCAGGGTTCAATTTTTACTTTCTGTAAATATTTCTGTGTATTATACATTGAGGAATAATTTTGGCGGTTTTATTTACTTTTATATATACATGTACACACACATATCTTCAAGTATGCCTTAAGTATATATAAGTATGTGTAAATATATACTGAGTGTGTCTGTGTGGTGTGGTCCATGTCTCTATGTTTATCCCTCCCAGTTGTTGAACTATGAGGAGAAAATTGCTATCTCTTTTAAGGAGAGACCTAGATTAGGCTGTTAATTTTATTTTTCTGTATATCTGACTTCTAATTCTTATATAAAGTTAGTTTATTTTAGGTATGTGACCATGATTTTTCTTTTGTGTTTTTGTGCTCGTTAATAATTTTCTGCAGGATATGGATTTAGTGCCATCTGGTGGGAAAACTTAACTGCAGATTTTTCATGACTGAATGTACTGGATTCATTTAGGCCATAAATAAGAAAATACTCCTATTAAATCTTGACAAGAATACCTGTAGGTTTAATGAAGTTTATTTTGAAATCCAGGTCTTCCAACTTATAAAAGTATATTTTTGCAAAATATATTGACATTTTGAGCCCAAAATGTTGTCATGTTAATGATTTCTCTTTCCTGCTGATCTGTACTTCTTCAGTAAGTCAAGGTGAAATGTCTTTCCAGATGGTTGTCTTGCTTTGAGATGTATCATTTTTCTGTTGGATCTAACTAAACACTGTTTTGATTTGAGCTACTGAAAGCTCTATACTGATTTTTTTTTTTTTTTTTTTTACTTAATTGTAGTGGAAGACATAGTTCTAGAGCTTCTTTTCAAATTGTTTCAATGGGAGATGATTATGTGTTATGGTTAATCAACTCACAGTACTATTTGTAGTAGATAAGAGTGCTCTTCAGCTTCCATATTTTTTATATATATTGCCTGACTAAAATATATCAGGGAGAGGTTGAAATTGGAACTGTATTTATCACTTTTAAGACAATTTTAGTGAGCCAGAAATAAATAGGTAACATATTTGTATGATTTTTCTAGTGGCTGCATTAAAAAAATATAGTTAGAAATTTCCAAAATCAAAAGGTGGAGGGGGTAAGAAGGTCATACAAAATGTTAAAACGCCCCTCCCCCACAGCTTTCAGCGATGCTATACATTTATTTGTTATATCAGTGAATATTTCTTGTATAGAAACTTCAAACACCCAGTTCACATGTAAATTAAACATGTAAGTTTGCAATGCAGTGCTGAGGTCTTGTCTAGTCTTCTGTCTTTCCTATTCTGTGCCTTTCAATTAAGTGTGAAACAATCACTGGAATCTTTTTGAGAAGTTGCCAGGCTCTGTTAGGCTGTTAACATTTTCCCCTATTGTTTCTTAGATATGAAATGCAAAATGTTAACTTTCACAGTATGTGGCCTGTTAAGGTCACCTGAGAAGTATCCTATGCTGTATGTTATAGAAGTAATTGTTTTAATATTTTGAATATAATTCACACCACACAGTTGTCCTTTACTACTTACCGACAATGGCAACCATATCTATTTCAGTCTATTTATGACCTTATTATTGGAAACACTATTTCAACACCTATGTAGCTTTCCTGTGATGTGCATTTTTCTTTGATAGCTTCAGCAGAATCTGTACTATGTCCATAGAAATTCTTGTCCTTAGTTGTGGGTTTTTTTGGGTTTGTTTTTTTTTTTTTTTTTTAATTTTTTTAAAATTTTATTTTAAATGAAAGAAGTGGGATGTTTCTTTCTTTGGAGGAAGATTGCAAAATAGGAAAAGGGAGTCTAGTTTACATGTTTTTTATCTAGGTTTATTTTTATTTTTTCCAAGGAAATAGTGAGCTTTCTGCCAGAAGCCCCTGAACTTTAGAGGAAAAGATCAAGCAGATGAAGGGAGGGACTGAAGATCAAATACCACAAGTTTTTCAGTGTTGAAATGTAACCTTGTTTACTCTCAGTGCTCTCCTTTTGTAAGTAACTTCTTGTATCAGTGCCTGAAAAAGAATTATTTTAATGTAGTTGGAGCTCATTTTTTGAGAAATAAGGAACTAATAGGCTTTTTAGAATCCAAGGTTTTTGCTATGCTATTATTTTGACTGAATCAGCAAGCTGGACAATATATTCTGCTGTCCAAAAAGAGTAAGTTACTTGCCAAATATTTTTTTTTTGGCTTACCAGGCTTTTTTAAAGTTGGCAATCAGAAACAACTAATTCTTAACTGCCTTTTCTTCATTAACTGAAATATGCACAACAGTTCATGCTAAACTGGTGTTACAGAATATAATCTCGTGGATATACCAGGAAGAAGGCAAATATAATTTCCCAGATTTTCAGACAAGTGCATTTCAGTTGTATGTGACCACAGAAGGAGGAATAAAGCTCAGCAAACGTAAATCTTAATTCACATACAATCTTGGCTTTTAAATAAATACTTTCACTATGTGCTTTTGGCTTTTGTTTCTGGGCTCTGTGATGATTGGTAAACCTGATTATTTAAGCCCCCCAAAAGCACTGAAGAATGTTGGTCCTACGGCATTGTACTACTGTTTAGAAAAACAATAGTGGAGTCCCTAGACCTTTTTCTGAGAAAGAAAATTGCGCTCCAGTTCATCAGTAATTTGTGTTGGAATCTGACAGTGCAGTGTTCAATCTGCTGCACTGAGGACATAGTGTGTGATTTCACTGTGAGGGGAGCTCTGTGTTTTTTCTTTAAAACAAAACAAAACACCCCAAATCAACCCCACAAAACCAAAAAGCACCCCTGCTCTCTCCTAACATTTGATTTATCAGCTTGTGTACTGATGACAAATTTGTAACTGATTGAATGGAATAAAATAATTTAAAACTCGTAGTTATGATGAGACTGGGACAAATAATATTTTAACTTTTCAGAAACTTCAGTTACATTGGCAGATTTAAAAACTGGGGAATGGTCAGTAGCCTTTCTTATTGAAAGTTCAGTTTGTACTTCTGCTTCTTTGCTTATTGGTTTGACAAAACTAACATTAAGGAAGAATCTCTTCATATCCCATTCTTGCACAGTGTAATTTCCAGTGCCTGGAGGAGTCCAACTCTTTATTGCTAATCTTTTCTGAGTCAGAAGTAGTAAACTGATACAGTGCAATTAATAGCATTTCATGGGAGCTATCCTATATTGGCAGTATAAAATACTGTAATTTCATTATGTACAATATTTAGTATAGGAAATGCTCATAGGAACTGAAGTATTGAGTTTTATGTTTTTTCTTAAATGCTAGTTAGTCAGGAGTGTTGGTTTTGAGTAGGACTGGCATCCATAGGTGAAGATTGGTGATATTCCTGCTCTTCATTGGAAGGTACTGTTGAAATGGTTCAGAATATCTCCTGAGCTATTGCAGAGTATTCAAAATCCCAGCATACTCAGGACCTAGTACTATTTAGAACTTCAGCCCTAGCATCAGGGACAGCTGAAGCACTAGAAGAGTGCTATGCAAAGGAAGGATATAAACCATGGATTTAAGGCTCTGAGGAAGTAAAATTTTTTAGTCATGGCCGTGAACAATGTTAGATCATTTTTATGTAAATAATTTTTGATTTTGCTTAATAAAAAAGCCAGAAATATTTGAAACACCAATATCCTGGAAAACTCTGTGAAAGTTTGCTCACTCGGTCTCAGTTATTTGGCTGTTAACATTTCAAAAGCCTTAAATAGGAATTCTATCAGAGAGCTGAATGTGTTATTTCCCACTAATGTGTTCAAATATACACAGTCTCAATTCAACAATTTTCTGGATTGTCACTCATTCTAAATATCTTCCTTTCACATTTTTGTGGTTGGTTAGTAATGTAGTATTGTGTTTTTGCATCTTATATATTGCATGCACTGGGCTTATTCAAAGGCATGTAGGTGAGAGCTGATTAATGCCTAATACTGTAAAGTGATAAAATACTGTAAAATGAAATCTGCTTTTCTCAAGCTAGCACTGATTTCCTGGCCTTGTTAAAATATGTTTTGTTTTTTCCTCCTGGTAAGTTGTAGTAAGTAATCTTGAAACAGATTCTTCCAGATGTATTCAAATTGGTAAAAATCTGTGTTACAGGTGATTTTTTTTTTTTTTTTTTTTTTAGTCAACTGAAATACTACTTAGTGATTCTGACGTTGCTCAGCCACAAGAAAATACTATCAGCATTTTCCAAAGAGAAGATGGGGGGGGGGGGGAAGGAGGCCACAGTCTTGTCATAACAGTATAATTGGACTGTTTAAAAGTTGTAATAGCACCAGTAATGATCACCTAAATACAAAACTTTACGTTTTGCTACCATACTGCTGAATTACATGTTTCAGTAAAGCTGCTTTTTTTTTTAGCAATTAAAGGACTTGATATAGGCACTTTTGTGAACATGTATCTTTGCAGATTTCTCCTCAAGACTTTGACTTCTTAAATTTCTAGAAGTCTATTCCACTTGGCCTTGTGGTTCTTATGATTACAGGCTACTGGATTTGGCCCATGCGTATTAAAGTGATTGTTATCAGTAGGAGAAAACATATAGGTTAATTCAGATTTTCTAACTTAAAGTAATTGCTGAGGAAGGTTGTACTGAATTTTTGCTTTTGAGCTGTTGACCACTTTATGCAAGGTACACCATAACTGATTTCCTATCAGTGAAATAAGTGTGGATTATAAGTGTGGACTGAGGTAAAATGTACTGTCTCTATGAAGCTAAGACTGTATTCTGATTTAGGTTAGAGCTGGTTGATAAATATCAGAAATTCTCAAATAATTTAACAAAAAGTATTCAGCTAGCTTTCTTCGGGGAGGGGGGAGACACACTAAGTACTGCATTGTAGAGGCAAGATGAATTTGAAAGACCTGAAATGAGATCACACACCACAGAAAGCATTGGCTATGCTGGAGAAGTATAATGGAAGAGAGAAAGATAGGATTATAGGGAGAGATTTCAGACATACAGTTAGTTTTTTCTACCCCAAAATACTCCAAATTAACAGAAGAACTTTAATGCTTTAGAGATGGCTTTGTGGTACTGTAAATATCTATTATGAAGAAATATTGGACAGAATGACAAACTGCATCTGTGATAGCAGGCCTACTTAGAGCAAATGGCAAAGCAAAGAAACTAAATGAAAAATGACATCTCTCAGCCTACAGCAAACCAAGGAATCAGAAAAGAAAGATATTTACAGATTGTGCCTTGAGAATTAGGTGCAAAATTACTATGAAACTTGCAACGCTAAAATGTTTTAGCCTGCAGTTACATCTTGATTATAAATGGAGATGCATTTTTGTACGATGACCTCAAGTTTTCAGGCAATACCTTGTCTTTCCTATCTTTGTTTTTCACCAAATTATTTGTGAGATGCCCTGGAGAGGCTGGCTGAATAGTAAGGAAGTCTGATAGTTCAGATTAAATACGTCTTTAAGAAATGCAGATGTAAATATACATGACAAGCTTCCTTATTTAACTTGCAAAGCACAGTAATAAGGGCAGGCTTAGGGGAGTGATAGAGCAGCTTGGTGGGCACCCACCACAGTCCTTTTTGGCACCCAATGTGGAGGAGTAGGCAACGGCAGTTTTGTATTAAGCTTACTCTAGTGGCTGTAGTAGTTAAGTGTCAGGCTCTTGTGCGGGTCATGGAGTTTGTTGGCTGCACCGCTTATCTCTTTATTTTTCTGAGCTTAGGAACATGCTAATACAAACAATGTGCTTGGTCCTGGCATGGATGGCCTTGCTGTGCCAGGGGAGCTGTCTTTTGGGGAGAATGAGGGAATACATTTCTCTCTCTTCCTACTCAGGATTCATTTGGATGGTGGTATTATGCAGGATCCTGAGGTCCTTGTTCAATTCTATGTGAGCTCCTTAATACTAATAATTGACACTTAACATATTAGGGGTTTTATGGAATCTGATGTTGTCCTGGTGTAAAAGGAGACAACTTCTGGGTGAGGTGATACTGAAATATGCCCTGAGATGGGTTGTCCCTGGATGGCAGGGTGTATGGAAGAATTTGGGCAGACTCCTACAGCAGTAATTACCTCCCATAATGTGGGATTTCACCCCTGAATAGGCAAGTGACCATCACAAACTGACACATCACCTGATGGAACGGTGTCTTTCCTAGCCCAGTGAAAACCAGTGACTTCTAGCACTGTACTGAGTCCTGGTCTGTGCTGTGGTTGTGGCAGGGGCCCAAACAACTGCAGTATTTGTCCCAGGAGTGAAAAAGAAATGAGGGAAACAGTGAATCCATATAATTGATTGCTAATGGAGGAGGAGGAATGGTTTGATTGAGAAGTGGCCTTTTGACAAGGAAATTGGAGAAAGAAATGAGACAATTCAGACAAGAAGTAGAAACTACCTGATCCCTGATCTTATCAGAACTTTGAGACACGTGGAAAGATTACAGCTGCCAGTTAAATGAGCAGATTGCTGCCTGACTGCTCCAGTGCTGGGATAACGGGGCCAACAGCACTTAGAAGGTAAGGAAGCTCAACAGCTGGGATCCCTTTCTAGAAACCAGGGAATTGAAAGAGGAGTTCGAAAAGAGGCAGCAATTTGCAGTTTCTGGAGATGGCTCCCCTCAAACTTGAGGGCAAGATACCTATTCAAGGAAGATCTTGTGAACTCTCTAGGCAAATGGACCACTACAGGTGAAGTCTTCTAATACCAGAGAGAATTAGCACTGCTGGAAGTCATCTACAGTGACCTACACTGTGTTGAGTTCTCCAAAGCTCCTGTAAATGTCATGTGCACATGGGCCATGTGCAGGAAGGTGATTCAGAGTCCCCCAAGATCATATTCTAACAGCATGGCAGCCATGTATTGCCCAGATATGGATACATGAGCTGAGGAAAGAGACACTTTTTGGCTCCAAATCTTTTGAAGAAAACTTCTGTTCCTCCTCATCGTTATGGGCCAGTGCCTTGGGTGTCATGGGCAGTGAAAGAAATCAGTCCTCTCCTACCCCAGTCAGAGGGAAAGGGACCCCCAGGTGCATGCCATGTATCACACCCTGGTTCTTTCTGTGTGACCAGGGCAGGAGATAAGGAAGCTGGATAGTGCACCCACCTTTAAACTAGTAGCCCATGTATGTGAACTGAGGAGGAAGACGTGTTAAGGGGTCATCCAAGAAGACTGTCAGTTTAGTTGCTGTAGGAGGCAATCTTCAATCTCACAGACATAGAACTGAGATCATCTCCCTTGATTCTGGCTTTGGGACTTCTGATCTGGTACTGAAAGGGTTAGACATTGAATACTGTGGCCAGAAACAGAAATTAGAGAGTCCCTGACCTCATCCAGGAGGAGGAAAGGAATACTTGACTTTGTGGATTCAGTGGCCTGGCCCATCAGACCCATGGAAGTATAAGGCTTTGGTAGACACTGATGCACAGTGTATGCTGGTGCCATCAGACTATGGGGGCACAGAAGCCATCTGGATTGACAGGAGGACACCAAGAATTGTCTGTATTGGAGGCTGAAGTGAGCTTAACAGGGGACAAGTGGGAAAAGCACTCCGCTGTGACTGGCCTAGAGGCCCCTTATATCCTTGGCATAGACTAACTCAGGAAAGGGTACTTAAGGACCCAAAAGGGTACTGATGGGCTTTTCCTGTAACCACTGAACACAGAGAAGCTCAAACTGTTATTTGTCATGCTTGGCCTCTTTGTAGATCCCTCTGTTGTGGGATTGCTGAAAGTTGAAGAGTGGCAGGTGCCAGTTCCTATTGGGACAGTGAACTGACAGCACAAATTGAGACTACCTGGCTCCTGTCCATGAGCTGATTTATCAAACTGGGCAGCTAAGGAGTGATCAGCAACACTTACCTATGGTAGGTCAAGGAATCTCCACAGGAGATTTGAATTCTTGGGAGAAAAATGGCAGGATGGACACTGTCATGTGCTTATGGATGTGGTGAACAAGACAGAGCCAGTCTCCATCCACCAGCTAATGAGCAGAAAACACAAGCTTTCCTAGATCTTGTGGGATTCTGGAGAATGCATATTCCAGGTTATAGTCAGCTTCTGAGCCCTCTCTATCAAGTAACCCAAAGGAAGAACTGTTTTGAGGGGGGCCTTGAGTAACAAGCCTTTAAGCATATCAGACAAGAAATAGCTTGGGTGTTACCTCTTGGGCCTTCTGTATTACAGCTGGGGAGCATGGTCTCACCTGGAGCATCTGTCAGAAAACATCAGGAGAAACATGAGGTCAATCATTAGGGTTTTGGAACAAGTGGCATTTGTTATTTGGTGGTTGTCTTCTGAAACAACCATTATGAGTACTGAAGCCGTACTTCCCAGGGATTGACTGGGCATCACCTGCTGAAGGGAATTAAAGAAGAAATCTTTTGTTTTCTTTTGCTTTGACATGCAGCCTTTGCTTTTGCTTTATTAAACTACTTTTATGTTGACTCAGGAGGTTTTTTTCAATCTTACTTTCCCTACCCTGTCCCACTGAGAAGCAGAGTGATAGAGTGGCTTGGTTGGTACCTGGCAGCCTGCCAAGATCAACCCACCACATGTCTGTATTAAGAAATGCAAATTTAAATGCGCATTACAAGATTACTTATTTAACTTGCAAAACCATGGTATTAAAGGCAATATTTATAGAATTTGATAAGACACCCAAATATAAAAGCATAAGGAAAAAAAAAATCAAAGGAAAGCCCATAAACAAGAATTCTCCCTTTTCAAATATGGTTCCACTAGCAGACAGTCTTATACAGAACTTGTCTCGCATCTGTTGCATCTTCAGAATTTTGTGCTGTGAATGCTACATGTGTGTGGTCTGAATGCTCTGTGATTCCTCACAAATTACATTTGTCTTTTCCTTTCACCTCTTTCTATCGGTCCTGTCTTACTCAAGCAGAATTGTCAACTGATCCTCAGTGTGTTTGTTTGAATACCAGAATTTTAAATTACACGAGGCAGATGAGGAAATGCATGGCAGAATCCATTTCTTAATTTATGGTGAAGAAAAAATCTCCAATTTCCCTTTTTGATTTTCTCTTACAGAAGAGCATAAAGTTTTGCATGTTTGTCCTTAACAATGTTTAGTTATAAATATTTGCCAGTCTAATGCTCATAGTTGTTTCATTAGTATAACTAAAGCGAACATAGAAATTGCATTAGGTGCAGTTCATGAAAAAGCTTTACATAGCTTTTTACCTTTCAGTGATAGTTTCATCCAGTGAAGAATGACAATGGACCAGTGGCAGATTATGGATAAAATAATAAAGCTTGATTTTTGAAAATGAGAGTATAGTTGATAGTAGAATTTGCTGTTATACTTGTGCAGATGTGTTTAGTTGTAACTTTCTACGGTGTACAGCTACACAGTAGGTTTTTTCCAGTTTTCTGTATCATATATTTACTACTGTAAAGAGACTAGAGTATATCAACTGATACAGCCCCCTAAATTCTAAATGTCCCAAGACACATGGCATTTGAGTACATTTTATACCTTTCATTTCATGTGCTGTAAAGTTCATGTGATCATGCAAGGCTGCATATTAAGGTATCACATACTACCAAGAAATTAGCTGTAGAGATGGCTTAAAACAATCATCTGTAGTTTGAAGAATAAATTCAGAAGATTTCTGAAAACTACGATGCCTTTTCAAAGATGACTGTAACATCACAAATGACTGACAAAATCCTTTGTCATTTTTATGTGCTTTGATAAAAGGAAAAAGAAAGTATATAGAAATCTTCAGTTTGGTTTGATTTCTAGCTCTTCTGGAAGTCTTTGTGATCCATCCACGTGTGCTCCTGTGTATCTCATGCTGCTAGCTGCCTGGTGTAAGGCAAGGCAGTTCAGCCTCACCTCACAGGCCACCCTGCAGTGTGTGGATGTTTGTTGCCTAGACCTGCTCCCTTTCCTGGACTCTGATTATTCCTTCTAAACTTGCAGGGCTTTGCTGTCAGTTGTTTTTTTGTTTAGATTGCTTGACCCTCACATTATATGGAACTTTTGGCATTGAGAGGACAGAGACTGTTATTGCAGTAGTAGTCACTGCTTCTCAATTTTTCTAAAGCCAGGTAAGAGGGTCTTAGAAGACAAAGCTAATATAGTTTGTCCTTGTGTTTGAAGTGGGAAAGAAACAGGAGAATCAGGGAACTAAAAATGGAGCTGTGAGAGATAGGAACTGCAAGTCAATAAAAAGGCAATGTAGGTTGAGAGGGAGGATGGAGGCATTAGGTGGAGAAAAAACAGTCAAGTCCAATAAAGCAGCTATAGAATTTTTTTTTTTTTTGATAAAACACCAAAATAACAAATCATCTTGGATGGCTACTGAAATAGTTGTTTCAAAGATACTGGATGATCTTGACATCTTTAGTCATAGTGCTATACTGAAATATTTAGAGCAGAAGCTGTCAAAAGACATCCTCAGAATTTTTCAGTGGCTCTGGTGCCCAACTTTGAGTGATTCCTGTCTGAGGAAGTAGCTTGTTAGACTATTGCTATGTTACAGAAAACAACTGGCAAATTGTACATGGATGGATGTGCATTTCAAAAAACCCACCACTTGATGATGGCATAAGACCACTGTCTGCCACCAAACCCTTCAGATTAGCTGTGGCTATACTGACAGGAAAAGCCATAATTTCTTTTTCTGGACCTTACACTTTGTCACTTCCCTCCACATCAGTAGCAGGTAATTTTTTACATGATAGACTGGATTCTTAACATGTTCTTTGCTTTTGCTGCTGGGGTGGTGGTGCAAAGTATGATAAGCTGTCTACTTCCAAAGATGTACTAACCATTTTAAATCTGTGAATATGCTAGTGATTTTTCTTCCATGTTCTCCAGTATCTAAGGCTATGGGATGCTCTGAATGTGCTCTGGCCCAAAGCAGAACAGTTCTCTGCAGGCAATTTCTTTGGGAAAAGGTGCTTGGCACAGCTTAGAGGAACTTCCTTGTGTAGAATGTGAATTGGAATCCAAGAAGGGCCATTAATTAATTTTCCTTTTGTTGTTTTGTTTCAATTTTTGGGAACAGATTTTGAAAACCTGCACTATGCTTAATTTAAAGAAAGAGTAATGGAGCCTCCTGTGCAGTTCCATGGATTGCCTTTTGGAGTTGAGCTATAGAGAAGGAATGAAAAGTTCTGAGACAACTATGTATCCATTATCAAAAAAATTAATGTGGAAGAATTTCTGGTCTTTTGGCCTGTTTTAATCAAAATTATTAAAAATATGATAGAACTTGCATCTTGGTGGTTTTTTTTTTTTAAATCCCATGAAGTTCTATATCTATGTAATGGCAACAGTGTGACAGATATTCACAGCTCTCCTACCTTCCCTTCACACTGCAATTAATTATACAGTTACTTTCCACCCTCAAAACATTTGTTCTTTCCTTTTCTTAGCTAACTGCAGATATAAAAATCTGTGCCAACACAAGTCTAAAGTCTGAATCTGGTCCATCATTTTCAAAGAGAGCTCTGTCTTGAATGTATATAAAAATGGATTCTTTTATGAAGCAGTAGTCTGTCACGGTTGAGGCTGTTAGTTTTAATGTAATCACTGAGAAGCAGCCACAACTACTGTTGAATTTAGCAACAAACATGGTTATGGGTAGAACCTAAGAACTGCATACATAGGCTGCTGTGGGACAGGAGAGAAAGTAGTCTGCCGTATCTTAATCAGAATTGCTGTTTGTCTTCCGATTTCTAATTATTTGTGTGTTGATCCAACAGATTTGGCTTTTACACCTTGCATTCAGAAGTGTTATGTGTTAGCAAGGTGTATGCTAAATTTGCTTTTATTTATTTCTTATAAAATTTTAAACATTTTAGAAATTAGTTTTGTTTCCCTAAATTCTTATAGACATATAGGCATTTGGTGTACAGACACTGCTTGACTTCGGAAAAATATTTATATATAGTTTTAAGTTTATTGGGAGCTTTTAAGTTTATGTAAATAATTAAAAAGATGAAGAGATTAAGATGATAAGAATTACCGTCAAATAAAAACTGTACATGGTTTCAAAAGGTTATTTCTGAAAGGCTTTGCATTTTTCGTTTTGTTTAAATTCCTGTTACAAACTGACAGCTTTATATGGAATTTTTCTAAGAATAAAGGTAGTATGAAATGTGGTGGGTTTTTTGGCTTTTTTTTTTTAGTTTGTTTCATTTTTAGAATGTGGAGTTGCACAGTATCCATTAATGCAAGGAGTCTGGAGCCATGTGTCCAGTCCCCTAATTCCTGCAATTAAATGTATAATGGTACAGACTGTGTGACTATTTGGGAATTCATATTTCTATAAATTCAGTATGTTGTGTAGATAGTGAATAGAGGAGGAGGAAAATAAGAAGAAAAACAAATTATCAGATAAGTATAATCTGAAATACACATAATAAACCATAGTAATTTAGGATAATTATCTATGTTGCAACCTTAACATGGGCAAAATCCTTTTTGATTTGTGTTGAATAAAGATTATGCCTCTAACAGAGAAAAACCCCTCTTCTTAGACATAGTACAAATATTTTAGGACATTGTGTTTTGAAAAACTTTAAAGCGAAAAAGAACAGCAAGATAAAAAAGGAATGTTGTTATTCACTGTGGGATTGATTGTTTCTAATACATATTTTTTTGTCACAATTATTGAGTAAAGTCTGTCTATAGTTTAGGTTTATATATTTGAGTACTGTGAAGTTGTTGGTGCCTTTCTGTATAACTCAATAAAATTACTTTTTTTTTGTTGAAGGTTCTTTTTGTTGAATTTAGTTCTTTCTGTTGAATCTCCTTTGCTTGCATCTGATCTTTGTTTATGTTGATTTTGCTTCATTTTTTTCATTTACCATGCTGTTCAGTTTTTGGATGCCAGAAGAACAAAGGTTTGTCCAGTATTTGCAGTCAATTTATTTTTCAAATTTCAGTATGACTTATTGCATATTTTTTGTTTGTTTGCTTGTTAGAGATACAGTAATCCTGTTTACTAAACCTGTTCATAGCTTTAGTTGCCAAAAAAAACAAAACAACAAAATCAACCAGCCCTAATTTCATCCCTTCACAAAGCCCCCTTCAATTATAGTGAGTGCTTTGATTGACTTTACAAACAATAACACTGTTGAACATCATGAAGGCCAGAATTACCTTTAGTCTATGAAGTAATTTAGAAAACATGGAATACTGAGTCTTTCAGTTCTGTAGGTACATATTGACTGTACTAGTGGATGTGTCAATGCTTAGTGTTTGAGTTTGTTGGTTTGCGTTTCTTTGTTATTTATTTTATCTGTAGCTTACACTTTTGCGTGTGCGTTTGTTGTCTTTTTTTTCTAGAAGCACTTGAAAGATATCATTACAAGTATTGTCACATGCATTTGCTATTTTATGAGGTGATTTGATATACTTTCATTGTTGATTCTAATGAATTTTTATAACAGCGTTCAACAAAAGTTTAATCAAAGATTAATCCTACATTCAGGTCCTAAATTGTTGGTGTTTTTTTTTTTTTTTTTTCTTCTTTCTTTATTGCAGCATCTGCAAATGACAATCCAGGCGCTTCAAGATGAGCTTAGAACCCAGAGAGACCTTAACCATCTTCTCCAGCAAGAAAGTGGAAACCGAGGGGCTGAGCATTTTACCATTGAGCTCACGGAGGAGAATTTTCGAAGACTTCAGGCAGAACATGATAGACAAGCTAAAGAGCTCTTCTTGTTGAGAAAAACACTAGAAGAGATGGAGCTTAGGATCGAAACACAAAAGCAAACACTAAATGCAAGGGATGAATCAATTAAAAAGCTTCTGGAAATGTTGCAAAGTAAAGGTTTGCCTTCTAAAGGAATGGAAGATGACAATGAGAGAACTCGAAGGATGGCAGAGGCTGAATCTCAGGTTAATCATTTAGAAGTGATTTTAGATCAGAAGGAGAAGGAAAACATGCATCTTAGAGAGGTAATGAAAAACACATTTGTTTAAAAGATATTGTCAAAGTACTTGCTGCACTTCTAGAAATATACTTTAGAGAATCTAAGTTTTCTTTTTCTGCTCTTATTTATTTTTATTAAAAAAATAGCAGGCATTTGTTTTATATATATATAAGTACACTACAGGACTATATAATGATTGAAGATGGGTATAAGAAATTATGGAAGAAAGGTAATTGTATTTTAGGCTTACTGATTTTGACATGGTTGCTTTGCGTGGTTTCTGAATTCTTTGTAGTTTGACAAGTCAGTGTTTGGCAAAGGAAGACTATAAAGAGGGAAGTAGCAACTTCTGCTATAAACTGAATGGTCATGAGTGCATGCTACTTCTGTGTTTGGTTTTATACCCCTTGTGTTTGAAATTAGTGTTTTAAAATGTTTTGCCTTCCATATAAACAAAGGCTTCTGACTGTGTGCATTTCAAATGTATTTTCACGTGTTACCCTAACTTTTCAAGTAAATATATCACATAATGTTGCCATATTAAAACATTGGGCTGATAGCTGCACTGTACTTTTGAGAGATACTTAATTTGTTCCAAAGCCCACCTGCACCAGCTACCCATGTCACTTGTGCATGCATTTTTTGGGATTAAATTTGGGATGATTGAATTGTTACAACTGAATGAAAATTTGGCCTGATGTCAAGCCCATCTGCCCCTCTACATCCCAGCAGCCCATTGGCATTTTCACGTGGCTTAATGTCAAGCAAACAAAACAATGTGAGTCTTCCTTAGACCTTATTGCCTCCTGCTAAGAAGGGTGAAAATTGCAAGGAGACTCTGTACAAGCTACTCACAGTAAGGGAAATCAGGATAAACAGGTCTGTTTCCGTAGTAACTTGAGAACAGTGTAATCTAATTGAATTTAGTCTAGTAAAAGCATCAATTTGCCTGACGGATCAAAGCATGAATATGTACAAGAGCACAGAAAGCTATTATTGGCTCCTATATATAACTAAAAGTATGAATGCTGAAGAATAAGAACAGCTATTTACATCTACAGAATATTATAAAAATATATTCTTTTCTATAGATAAATTGTTATATTTAGCTTACAGGTACTTTAGGTTTCCGGGTTTTTTTTGTGTTGTGTTTTTTGTGGGTTTTCTTGTAGTCGTGTCTGTGTCGTGGTCCCCCCGCCCCCCGCCGTGTTTGGACCCTTTGTATTTTAACTATCAAAGCCCAAAGCATTTTCTCCACGTCCCAACCACCACGGGGACCGGAGCGATAAAACCATCCCTCCAGGATGAGATATGGAGCGTGGTG
>JAAGNO010030459.1:4185-23392 GCA_033439905.1 Ceryle rudis
GGCCTCACACACAAGAGACGCCGACTGCTGCTGGGTCTCTTTTCTCACTCTCTCTGCCCTGTTTCCTGGAGCCCTCAATGCCTCAAAAGAAACTGGGGCTTGGCACCAGAGCTCACCGGTGCCGTTCCTGCTGCCTCGCCGTTCACACTCTGTTACTAAACATGTCAAATGCATAGTGGAAGAGCAGTGTCTTTTTTATTCAAGGGTGGTAATGAAATATCCTGCTACTGTGATTCTAAGTGTGCGGATAAAAGGAGTTGGTAACAACTTCTAGAGAACTGAAGGTCAACAAACTCATCACAGAAACTTTGTCCTTGAGGGCTACCCAATGAACTGCCTTTTGGAATTCTAGATCTACTTGTCAAAATACCTTTCAGACATTATTTTTTACCTTTTGCTTTGTAACTAGCTATGTAATTTTCCCCCCAGCACTATTATACTTAAACATGATCATGTAATATATATTTTTGCCATCTTTTTGATTTCAGCGCCAAATGAAAAACAACTACTCTTCTTCTGAAAACCTTTGCTCTTAACATGAATCAAAGTCTTCAGTTATGCAAATCTCAACAGTATTAGAAAAAATATGGATTTACACTATTTGAATGAAGAAAATCCATATGTGCTGATACTGACAGACGCCCGTATGTTTGACCACAAGTTAACACAGTACAAAAAAACTTATAAAACAGCCTAGCAAACAAGTAGTTGCATTACTAGAAAAGAAATGTAACTGTAAGGGAAATTCAGAAGGAATAAATTCTTTATTTGGGACAAATATCCTTAAAAGAATCTGACAGAATCTTGGGTTATAGAAATTTGTATTTAAGTTGACATGAAAGGTAATTGACAGGATTGATTCAAATTCCTCTGTTTATCAAGGGATAATGGAATCTGATGATATTTTGCAAGCTTTCTGAATGTAAATGTGAACTCTTAAGGCCAGAGATGGAACTCAAATACTGTTGTCACCAGAAGAGGGTGCAATACTGTAACCCATGCTTGTCACCATTCTAATGGTTTACCTTAACAGGGCATGATGTAAAGGTAGTTTAATTCATATAGTCACCTTTCTCAGTCTGGGAATCAAGGGTCCCTTAGATGACACTTAGTGGAGGAGGGGTGAGGAAATATTAGGAAAAAAGTGCTTATAATTTTTGAAAGCCTTTGCAAATTGACTGGCCATTCATTATGTACATAAATACTTCATGGCAGACCTAGGTCTTCTGAATAGCAGCCTACTGCCCTAGGAAAAATACCACGCAACTTCTTATTCACAAGCCTGTATATGCCCAACGGTACTCTAACTTCTCACTGAGTATTCAATTGCTCAGAAAAGATGCTTGATATCTGAGAAATGTCTGAAATGATTTCTGAAGCACCACAACAAATAGAACTCAGCTGCTGTTCTACCAATGTGAAAAATGCAACAATTTTTATCATGGCTTGATGTTTATTTGTTTTTATAGCAGATGTGTAAAATGCTTTGAGGTCTGCCTAAATCAAATAAAAAAGCAAAGAAACATGCTCTGCTATATGACACCATGTGAACATTGAAGGTTCTTTCATTATGACCCAAAGTTTATAACAAATTTTGGACTTTGGACTTTCAGCTTTTCTTTTTTTTTTCCTAAGCATATGTCAATATGTTTTAAATATACTGGGCCACAACTCCCTGTGGTGCTACAGTCTTGGGGAAGAGTATCTGGAAAGCTGTCTGGCAGCAAAGGGACCTGGGGGTTATGGTTGACAGCCAGCTGAATATGAGCCAGCAGTGTGCCCAGGTGGCCAAGAAGGCCAACTGCATCCTGGCCTGTATCAGAAATAGCGTGGCCAATAGGACTAGGGAAGTCATTGTCCCCCTGTACTCAGCACTGATGAGGATGCACCTCAAAGCCTGTGTTCAGTTTTGGGCACCTTACTATAAGAAGGATATTGAGGTGCTGGAGAATGTCCAAAGAAGGACAACAAAGCTGGTGAAGGGTCTAGAGTCTTATGAGGACTGGCTGAAGGAACTGAGGTTGTTTAGCGTGGAGAAAAGGAATCTTTGGGGAGTCATTCTTGCTCTCAACAAATACCTGAAATAAGGTTGCAGTGAGATGGAGGTCAGTCTCTTCTCCCAAGTAGCAAGCAATAGCACAAGAGGAAACAGCCTCAACTTGAGCCAGGGGAGGTTAAGATTGGATATTAGGAAAAAATTCTTCACCAAAAGGGATGTAAAGCACTGGAAGAGGCTGCCCAGGGGAGTGGGGCAGTTACTATCCCTGGAATTATTTAAAAGATGTGTAGATGTGATGCTGAAGGAAATGGTTTAGTGGTAGATTTGTCAGCATTAGGGTTATGGTTGGACTTGATGAACTTAAAGTTCTTTTCCAATGTAAATGCTTCTATGATCATTTGCCTGAGTCAGATGCAGATTTTTACAAGCTGGAGTGTCAGGCTGCAGCCCAACAATGTCATTTTTCCTGCTTCCAATTTCCATTGTCTGACAGAGGATTTTAACCTACCTGCCAGATATTATGTGAAAAAATGGCAAAATATCTAAACTTTGAAAAACAGAAATTGTTTTTTCTTCCATTTTTAAATTAAATATTTTATTTCTTTATTTCTCTTTCCAGTTTGGAGAAACACTTTCAGTGTAAAACTGTGGATGAATATTGAGTATGTCACATAAGCAGCATGAAATCTAAAAGCAGAGTAGTGTAATGTGGCTACATCTTTTTGTTAAGAAAGTAATACAGCAGGACACTATGCTTATGCACACTAATTTTTAATCTATGTACCTGAACTAGGAACATATTTCCTGGTACAGTCAGTTGGCATACAAACCCCTCTTTGCTATATTCACAGCTTAGGTACCTGCTTTAGGAACATGTTTGGTGTTTTAAATCTGATATTGTGAATATCCATTCTGTTCCATCATCATGGGGGCTGCTTGAGAGAAGCAAAATGGCACAGAACACTTAATCTGTAAAGCTCCTTTGAGAACATTAACACAAATTTCCATCTTCTGCTCTGTGTTTTCACAGTTCTAAGTGGGGAATAGAACTTCAATTTCAGACTGGCTTTCATCTGTATTTTTCTTAGAGACCACTTCTAATGAAAGGCGACAGACTTCATATAGTGCCTCAAATCTATGAGCAAACAAAAAAATAAAGAACTTATCTTCATCCAAAAACATCACATAAAAATTGTGAGGTGTATTTATAAAGATAAGGACTGTAGGTATCTGTGAAATATATAGGTGCCGGACTGCATTAATGCCACCCATACCATTTCATTGTTTTGTCTACATTATTCTTTAAAACAGTTAGGCCATAAAATAAAATGTTCATTTTTAATTTTTTTATTCATCTGGAACAAAAACATGGAATAGAATGAAATTCAAATAATGAAAGAATATTATCTACAATAACAAACACAGTAGATTCAATATTTTTTATCTTCTCAATAACTAATAGAAAATTTGGATGGACCAGCACTACCTGGTAACCCTCTAACAGTGGTTGAGATGGGCAGCATTAGGATTGTTTTCTGGTGTCACTGCAGCAGCCTTTGAACATTCCCAGCACTGGTATGACAGGGCCAGAGAGATCATTTTTAATGACTGTACAAACAGAAATGTTTGCATGATCTACATTTTAATTGCTCTGGTTCCCAAAGAACAGAACATCAAGTTTTACAATACATAGCAGGGAACTGAAGACTCTCTGTAGAAAACTTACGATGCAAATGTAGACCAAAAAGAACTTTGAAACTCATTCATACAATTGCCTTTCAGAGTACCATTTCTGCTTCAGTCTCAGAAATACTCTTTTACTGCTATGTTTATTTAAAAAAAAAATAATAATTATTTTAATTTTTTTTTAAGCTATGATATCCTTTCATCTAAAAAAAGGTTCTACATGGGCAGTCCCATTAATTAAATAATAAAATAGTGCATGTGAATAACAACTTCTTTTACTCATTAAACCAAATGAAAAATTGTTAAGGAATTGTCACTGTCCTCTGAGTTCTGTTTGATTATTCTTCTTTTGAAAGCATGAAAGTAGGAATGAAGTTTGTCAACTTGCATATGTACAAGGGAATACTTAGATTCTGCACAGCAAGTTCAGACTTTTAAACTGCCTTTTAGACTCTGAGTGGAAGATCTTGCTCGGTCTAGTTGGCCTATATCTCTACCATAATAAAGGCACATAAATTTCTTCAGAGAATGGCTCCAAAGACAGAACTGGTTCCTTCACAGATTACTGGCAGTCAGTTTGCAATAACAACAATGAAACCTGTGCTTAATCCTTTTTAACAGAGATTCCAATTATTTTGCCACCCTTTTCCCACACCTACTAAACCAACATCAAAGAAATGATGAGCAATAGGCTTGCCTCATACAGGGAGCTGTTCAAAAAAAAAAAAAAAAATCAAACACAAACAAACAAACAAACAAAAGCAGTCTGATTTTCCAGGAGTATGATCATTAACTGGGTATCAAATTTCCTTCCTCATATTTGATTAGTCAGCACTCATCCTGACAAGTACAACTTTTTCCCAAAGGATATTGCAACAGGATGGTTAAAGCATAGGTATGCTTCAGTAACTGAGAAAAGAAAGTCTTTCAAAGTAGGAAAAAATAAGTCATTTGTCCTAAAAAGATGATGGGTTTATTTATGCAGTATACAGAATGCAGTCTGATGCTTTTAACTGCATCAACATTTCTTTGCTTTAACTAAAAAGCTTCTTGGTGAGTACTAAATTTCTGTTTGTTTCTCTTTAGAATGTATGTTTCCCTTTAGAATATCTTTCTATTATTTAAAGACTTTGTCTCAAAAATCTTGCAGTTTTATTCAGATTCCTATTGTATGTAATAATCCTCCATGTAACAAAGTCTCTCTTGTGGATTTCATTGAGTTTAACTAAAGTCTGTTAACATTAATTTGTTTTTTTCCTGTTCCAAGTGGAGTGTTATTATTTTTAGACAAGTCTGTCAAATAATTTTAGATATATAATATAAATATATTCCTTCATTAATTCTATATCCAGTCTCAATTGGGTTGCATTAATTCCCTCAAATTCAATCTTGCTTCATTTATGAGATTAGTGTCATTGATTTCAGAAGCTTAAGCCAGGAAAATACCTGCACTTAATGCAACAGTTGCACCAGTCCCACTCTGTCCATAAGTATATATCAATCGTAAATACATCTTCTTCCCAACCCCACTTCCCCCCATACACACTTTGTTAAATGAATTAGCTATGATGTTCTTCAGATAAGTGCATGCTTTTCAAGTAAGTGCTTAGTCCCTGACCCTTCTTTAAGGATGATTTTATCTTTTTTTTTCTTACTTTGTTTCAAACTGAACTTTACTTGACCCTGCATCTACAATGATTGAAGCCTTTATAAACCAAGTATGATGTTTAGTTTTGTCTTATTTTAAAGGGTTTATTCCTGCAAAGAATATTTAAGTGAAAGTTATAGGCATGACATGTTACCTTCCAGGCCAGTAGCTTGCTGTATGAGAATCTGAATGCTTGCTGGGATGCGAGAACAAGCAGCAACTGAGATGCAATATTATCAGGTACAACTAAACCCCTGTATTTCATCTGTAATCCTAGTGGACAACTGGAAGTGAGTACCATGTAGTACTGTACAATTTTATGCAACTGCAATAGTCCAGAAGGTTTACAAAACATTTGCCTTACCACCAAAGTCCAAACCCATTTCTTACCATTTCATAAGCTTCATTGCCAGTGGAAAAACAGGAGCTGGAAATAATGAGCCACAGAAAGGAAACAGGAAGGATCAAGAATATTGATACTGGGGAAATTATTCTGATGGCTGTGAAAAATTTTCCTTCTGTGTACAACTGGAATCTCCCCATGAGTAACTTGTACCCATTATCCTAATTTTTGACATGCAACTACTTGTAAAAGGGGTGTTTCCATCTTTGTAGCCACTCTTTAAATACTGGAACATGGGATAAGGTCTCCCCTATGCCTTCTTTTCTCAAGGCTGAACAAACACAGCCTTTCCTCATATGGCAGCTTCCCAGTCCTTTGACCATCTTTGTGACCGCTCCAGACAGTCCACATCTTTTTTGTATAGCATGGACCAAAACTGAACCAAGTATTTTAGGTCTGGCCTGACAAGCCTGACAAGTAGAGTGGAATAATGATAATAATATCTTTGCTGCTGCTGCCCTTGTTCATACAACCCAGCATTCTATAGGCTTTCTTTGTTGCCAAGATTTTTTATTTTAATGCCTTCTTTTCCTGTTTACAGTCCATATTATGAACTGCCAATGAAGGTGAAAAAGAGAAAAACTGAGAAGGCAAGTTATGTATTACAATGAAAAATAATTCTGTGCTGGCCAGAAAGCATTTGCTTAATATTCTGTAATAGCGATGCAAACAAATGGTGATCCAGTTTCTTCTCATCTTACCTGGGAGACACCAGCAATCCAAAAGACAGTTGAATATAAGTTTAATTTTCTGACTTCAGGTATTCCTTTCAATTTCTTATATACAACAGAGTAAAAACTTGATTAAATCATTCTTATGATCCAAGAAAAGACCCCAAAGTTATCATTATGTGTTTTTAGGTATTATAACACTACGTAAGTCCACTCTGTTCATTGTGCTTCATTCTAGCCATGAGCACAGTCATGATACGTGAATTCCTGTGCATCTTAAATTAAGCACATGCAAAGTTATTTACAGAATTATAATCTCGGTAGCCAGGTATAATGAAGGCTAATGTCCCTGGATTAATGCATCATCTAGGTGCATTATTTTCTTTATGCAGAGTGGACTATGCAATATTCTTTGATCTATTTAAAAAGGAGTTATAAACCTGGTAGTATTTTAAGAGCTTGATAGTGTGAACACCATCCTTTAGTACTAGGTTAAGCAAAACATTTTTTGCCAACTTTAGGAATTCATGCATGAAAATAATTCTTTGTCTTGTGTTGGAAAGAAATAAAACCTAATTGAGATCGATTCTGACTATAAATCCATAACCAAACTCACTTTAAGGCTTATTTTTAAAGCAACAAAAAATGGTACTGATTTAAAAAGAAACTGAGTGTTCTCAATATTTTTCAAGATAATAAAAAAAAAAAAAAATTGACAAACATGTAGATAAACCCTGTAGTAATAGAAGTACTCATGCAAAGTTGTAAACAGCCTAATAAAAATAAGGAATATTTGTGAAGAATAAATGCATACACTAAAGCCATTAGAATTTCACTAATTTCTTAGACTCTATTAAAAACTAAATGCCTCTAAAAGCAGACTTGAACCACAATGGCACCTTTTAACTAGCCCTCTGCACAAGATTTCTCATTGTACTTGGAGACAGGTGACTGACAGAGTAGGGTATGGAAGTAGGGTATCTGTTATATAATTGAAACAAGATATGTTAAAGAAATGTTACAAAGTATTTTATTATATGAGTTTTCTTTTAACAGAACTCATTTGACAAGAGACATAATTATCGGTGTTGTTGATGGAGAATCCAGTTTGCAACTTTTTATTAATCTGTTGCTTTGTGAAGTTATCATTCATTGAAAGGACTGTGCAAGGAGTTAAGAAGATGGTACTGCAAGATGGGAAGTTAACCTTTTTCTTCTTGTGTATTAAAAAGCTTGATCTTGTGTATCAGCTAATTAGAGGTATGAATTTTTATGGAAGTGACATACCAATGCACAGAATTGATGGTTTGGTGAAGGCTAGATAAATCAGACTGCTTGATGGGAAATCTGGTACCAGATCTTTGACATATTAAAGTTCAATAAATTTTATTTATAGTTGAATAGATATGATTCAATGAAAAGGATGCCTTATGAGGAATACTCCATAAGACAGTGGCATCTTTTCAATTACTTTTGTAATCTTTGGGTCAGGTCAGGACAAGGCTAGGGGAGGAGGGAAAATCAGTGATCTTATACTAGCCCCTTTTCAATAGTATGTGAAACAGAGCCTTTGAAATCTATGCAAAACTTGTATTGGATATTGTATATACTTCATCTAATATGAAAGTTATGACTGATACAGATTTGTCTTATATTGGTATGAGGAAAGACAAAAAAAGTGTTCCTTTAGAAAAATAGTTTATCTTAAGAACTAATTACACATGAGCTAGATCTATTGATTTGTGGCTGAGTATAGAATGGCATCACTATTATTTATAAATTAACATCACAAATTCTAGGCATAATAATTTTCAACCTCACAATAAGAAGTATTTGTCTGTGGCATCCTCTCAGCTGTTCAAGTATCACAGAGATACGCTCTAGGCTTGACAAAAACAAAACTTGAAAAGTTACAGCAAATAGGAACCCCCAGGGAAGGGGTATATGTAACAGTACAAAACCATTTTCAATGAATACTTAAAATATTCTGCCATACTTGTTTACTGCTAAAAGGCCAAGGAATGAATCCTTCATCTGCATTATGCAGCATTCACAAAAACATTTCCCGGCTTTGGTGATTTTGCAGCATCACAGCTTGCTGCAACAAATAAACAGTTTGAAACTGACAGTGTTGGTGGAAGAGATGCTTCCATGAGCATTTATATATGGTCATCATATCCTCACTACATAAATCTATACAGATAGAAGTTGCTTAGCAAAATTATCATCATCTACTCTATGGCATCAGGTTCAACAGTAATCCCCTTCAAGACTCCAATATTCTACCAGTTTTCTAGTTTACCTCTGTTGAAGAAATCAGCTATGCTGCTCAAATTGTGCTTAGGAGAACTTCCAGTGTACTACCCTTGTACTGACTAATAAATTAAAAAAGATTCTCACTGGACCACTTGCAGATGCAGCGTGATGAAAGGAAAGCTCTGCCTCTCCACATGCTCACAAAACCTTTGTGTACCTCATCATGCTTTATGAAAATCTCTGCTAGCATCACTATTTCTTCTGACAACTGATGGCAAGTTGTTGTTATGATTACTGTGAAATAGATATGTTGGTCATCACAGAGGGGACTGATTCACAGGCCTCTAGAGCTGAAGGACTAGGTCTCTACAAACTAAACTGCAAAGTCACTATATGTAGTAGAGCTGAAAGAAACACTGTCAGCATGGACTATATAGACAGAAGAATGTATGACATGCTGGGATTGAGATATAGCATTACTGACTGACTTGAAACAATTCACTTCAAAGCATCCTGAAACATAACTTTCAATTCTTTCAGTCTCTTCCATGTTTATTCACCTACTTTTTATTTTATTTATCTTTTAAGATGTGATGCTGTCAGGTACCAATGACAGCACTGTGCTGGTCCAACGCTCTAACTCTGGTGTTGACATTGGCAAATGTTACAGGGCCTTCAACTTTGTGAACCTCAGCTTCTCCATAAGAAAATGGAGGGACAACAACAAGGACTTTTTACAAGAGCTTGTGGTGATAGGGCAAGGGGTAATGGCTTCAAACTGGAAGAGGATAGATCTGGAATAGAAATTAGGAAGAAACTCTTCACTAAGAGAGTGGTGAGACATCGGCTGCCCAGGGAAGTTCTGGATGCTTCATTACGGGGTGTTTTCAAAGTCAGGTTAGATGGGACTTTGTGCAGCCTGGTCTACTGGGAGGTGTCCTATGATTCTATGAAAAAATACATACCCTATATGTCTTTCTGAGATACATTCATGAAACTGCTATAAATCCTCAAATAGATGCTAAATACTAAACCAATGTTTATATAATCCAAAATTTCTGTAGCAATTCTCACGTTATTTGTAAATTATAGAGTAATGATACTACTGCAATATGAAGAAGAACTTCTCATAATAGTCTTTTTGAAGAGTTACTTCTGGCACAATAGCTGCTTCTTACAAAATGAAAGTTAAAAAAGTGAATACTTCATAATAACAATTTAAAAAAATCCCACTACAGTTTGGAGAATCAATTGACTCTCCAAGGTTTAGGCTAAGGTTTAGGCTTCTTAGATGTTTTTGGGTTTCGTCATGTAAAAGCAAAACACCTACTTTGTTTCCAGCCTGACCTTCTGTGCCTGTTACTGGGCTCAGATAGGGTTTGGCGGTTTTGAGTGTTTGGGTTTGTGGTGTTTTTTTGTGGTTTTTTTTGTGGGTTTTTTTTGATTGTTTCTTTGGTTTGTGTGTGTGTGTGTGTGTGTGGTTTTGTTTTGGTTTTGTTGGGTTTTAGTTTTGTTTTGGTTTTGTTTTGTCTTGGATTTTTAATCTAATATATAAATTTGGAACTTATATAGAAACACTGAAAGACACTCTTGCATTCAGTGCTATAAATAGCAATGAAGTGAAGCTAATAACCAGAGATAGGTCACTGTTAAAGAGAAACAGACACAGGTTATATAAATAAATGCATCTCATTTGTTGAGGAGGAGTATAACTGACAGAATAATGGCAAAACTTCCACTGTATCCTCCCTGCACCCCTCCCTAAAAATGAGCAAAGGCCAGTTATATATTTTAATTGAAACATTTCTTAAAAGTTTAAATGACCTATCAGATTATGCCTGAGAAGAAGGAAAATACTTTTCTGGTTTACTCCTCTCCAAAGGGAACAGGAGTAGTAAACTCTGGCAGTCTAAGGAGGTGCAGAAGATTGTCTTTACCTATTTTTCTCTGTGTGTATCCATTTGTGACAACACCCTTCTCTTATTCAAATAATGGAAGACACACAAGTCACCTGTTATAGGTGTTACCATGACAGATAAAAGCAAATTTCCTAGTCATTCAAGAAAGATCAACACTACTGGACAGTAGGAACAACTCTCCACATTGCAAGAACTCAGGGAAATCCAATTAATATGTATTGAGAAGAGAACTGTCATATTGCTATTTGTTTTTTCAGTTTTGCTGCAATGTAATTTCAGTGCATTTTAGGAAAAATATAGTCTTTCAGAGATGCTCCTGCTTAAGAAAACATGACCCAATGGTTAAGAAAAGAGAAAAAATGACAATTCCAACCTGAGAAGAAATCACAGAAAATAATCTTCAAGTGTTCAAGAGGAGGTGTCACTTCTTTATTGATACTGGCAGTCTGTGGATCTTGACTAACTCCTAATCTAATAGTGTCCAAGCATGGATAGTTAAGTTTTTTCGTGGGTATTTATTTTGTTTGGGTTTTGCTGCTTTCTTTTGTTGGATTGTTGTGTGGTTTGTCGGTTGTTGTTTGTGGTTTTGTTTGGATTGGTTGGTTGGTTTTTATTTGGGGGGGGTTAGGTTTGGTGTGTGTTTTTTGTGCTTTCTCAATAGTTTATGTGTATATATGCAGGCTAACTTCCTGATAAAAGTGGTAGAAGAACCTATGAGGAGAGGTGCACTGCTGGACCTTGTATAAACAAAGATGGACTTGTTGGGAATGTGAAAGTTGGGAGTAACCTTGGCTGTAGTGACCACAAGATGGTGGAGTTCAGTATCCAGCATGGAAGAACTAAGTAACTAGGATCACAACTCTGGACTTCAGAAGAGTTAAATTTAACTTTTTCAAAGATCCACTCAGTGGAATACCATGGGTCAGGACTCTAGAAGGTGGGGTGTCCATGAGAGCTGGTCAATACTCAAATACTACTTCCTCCAGGCTCAAGACTGGTGATCCCTATGAGTAAGAAATCAAACAGAGGAGGCAGGATACCTGCATGGATGGGTAAGGGTCTTCTGGAAAAATTCAAATGGAAGAAGGAAATTTACAGAATGTGGAAAACAAGACTGGCCACTTGGAAGGAATATTGGAATGTTGTCAGAGAATGCAGGGATTCAAGGTGGAAAGCTAAGTCCCACCTGGAACTGAATCTGGCAAGAAACATCAAAGACAACAGAAAAGGTTTTTCCAGTATATCAATAGAAAAGGAAGACTAGGGAAAATGTGGGCCCACTGATGAATGAGGCGGATGCCCTAGTGGCAGAGGACACAGAGAAGGCAGAGTTACTGAATGCTGCCCTTGCTTCGGTCTTCACTGCTAAAGCCAGCTCTCATGAAGCCTGAAGGTAAGAGAAGAGGTTGGAGAGAGGAAGACTTTCCCTTGGTAGAGGAGGACCAGGTGTCATTGTTTACGGTGAGTGCAGTCCACTAGACCTATATCAGATACTCTCTGTTAACCCCCCTCCCTCCCCAAAAGGGAAGAGAAAGGGAATAAGGGAGAAAAACTTACCAATTAGAAAAAGAAACTAGAATAATTTTAATGAAAATTAAAATAATAATAGTAATAACTGCAATATATACAAATATATATACAAAACCAGTATTGAACCCAACCCCCTGATGGCAATTACATCACTGACTCTGTGGAGCAGGTACAGGGAGAGTCCCAGACTGGGCCCAGCATCAGACAGGAACTGTGTTTAAGATCTGGGTTCTAGTACTGGATTCAGGAACACACAGATTGGGATCGAAGTCAGAACAGAGTCCTCCTTGGATGACAGACACTGAATAAGAGAGGAAGAAGCCAGAAGAGCCAAGTGAAGATCTTGACTCTCATGATGCCTTAGCTTTATAACGAATATAACATATACGTGTTGTGGAATAGAGGGATGGAATCCCTCATTGGTCAGTTTGGGGTCACCTGTCCTGTCCAATCCTCTCTGCAGGTGCAGCCTTTTACTTTCTGCACTTCTCCCCCCCAAACATGGTACACAAGATCCAGCAGTGACCTTGGTCTGCGCACCAATCCTTGGCACTAACTCTAAACATGGGGTGTTATCACTGCTAGAAGCAGACACTGCCTGTGAAAACATGCTGCTAACTTTATAAAGTACAGCTAGTTAGAAGAACTGGGCTAAAGAGTAAAATCACTGAACAGAATTAGTTCTGTTCTCACTTAAACAAGGACACCAGGTTAGAGACTACTTAGACTACTTAGCCAAACTAAACATCCATAATATCCTTTTTTATGCATGAGCTGAAAAGCAAAATTTGTTCATGATGCCAAAGGATGAACAAAAGAGTATATAATTCATTGTACTTTCACTAGAAGATGTATGTAACCATCTAGAAGTCTGTATCTATTGTAGAAAGACTGAGAAATCCATTGAAGGTAACACACAAAGCCTAACTTTTCTAGAATGCAAAACATTCTTTGATCCAGAATACAGAACAAATGGTCTGCCACTCTGAAAGACAATTGCAATCATACAATTAATAGTACTGAATTCCACTAGTATGTCTAAAGAAAACAATATAGAAACTGAAAAGGCAGGAAGGAGATTTTCTAAACAGTGAGGTATAAAAAAAGCATATTCAGGAGACTGAGGTCACTGAGGAAAACTGGCCGAGCTTTCAAAATACACAAAGCTGGGTAAAACCACTTTCATATAATAGTAATAGGAGTGTGTACACACACAAACACACTCACTCACAAATGTATCTGCATTCTTATTCTGTATGGACAAGTAATAGTTTCAGAGATGATTTGCTCAATTCTGCATCATGCCACAGAGTAAGCCTGTGTAGAAAAACTGTGGACAAACACTTTTGTTTGGTTGTGTTTTTTTAAATGATAAGGCTTAGATTTCCCTAAAGAGGAATCTAGTAAAATATGATTGACTTCTGTAATTTTTTTAGTGTTTGGGGATTTTTTCATGGGGAAAAATACAATTGCCTTTTCCACTTTCTACTGGGATTCTTTCAACAGATGAAAAGGAGCAACTGTGCATATTACTTGAGTAGGTGATACTTCAGTTATCACAAACTAATTAAATTTGCCACTGATATATTCTCTGAAATACTGAAATAAGGTTTTAAGGAAGCATATTTCACAAGGATCTGGATTTAACGTGTATCAGCTGAGCCAAATTAATTTGCTGGTAAGTGTAAAAACAAACTCCAGTGTAAAATAATTAACACTAAGTATCTTAAGTATGAACACTATTTATTCTGGATTTAACAGTACAGTAATTCCATGCTAATAAAATAAAATATACAGTAACTTGCTCGCTTTAACTATCATGTTAAATACCAATTACAATCAGAACATGTCTCATAAAATTACATTTATTTGTAATAAAATGAACCACTAAACATAAAGGAAAATAAAAAGAGCCACCATGTTGCTATGAAGACTCCAACCAAAATCATACTCATGAATGTCTTGCTTTTCTGTTCTGTTTAGAAACCTTTATAGCTAAAAGTACCACTTTTAGAATAAGATAACACCATTACCACTTAGTTGGAAACTCAATAAGATTATTTCCAAGTGCTTCAAATAGTGTATTGCATTCAAAGGGGCTGTTACAGAGCTTAAATTACTATAGTTCATAAGCCTTTTTGCTAAATCAAAAATTTTAATTTTTTCCCCAGCATAGTCCTTCATATCAATTCTCATTTCTGCGTCTGCCATCTTGAAGGTTCTAGCATGTTCTAGGCTAACAAGACATTTATCTCAAATAAGAATTAAACTAAAAACCCACAATTTTCTATTCCATTTTGAAGGGTTTGACTCATGCCATCACTAATCCAAAATATCATCATAATATAAATCATCTCCTAGAACATTGTTTCTTCTTTAAGCCCATAAAAAGAGACATGTTATTCTCCAAGATAGTTTGGCAGAGAATATGTGACTATTAAATAAGGTATTTTTGCTGAAAATTTTTGTCATCTTATGTGGTCAACAACCATGTTTCTCAAGGCTGTGGACATCTTACATCAAAATGAAGATGCCAGACATGTCAGCTTGCCAGTGTAGCTTAGTGTCAAACACCCCCAACCAACAAAGGCGGATTTTGACTGCAAGGGCCCTATCAAATGCTGTTTATGTTGCAGACTGTTCTACATGATACATTTTTAATGGAGTTATCGATAAAGAAAATGTAAAAATATTTTAGATTTACAAAAAAAAAATATATATATTATTGTAAATCCATTTCTATACCTTATTTTCTCAGGTTTTATTTTCCTTGAGACATTCATCATCTCTGTTCATACAGCAGCTAAAAGAACATGGCCTTGAATCACCGATTCCTGTTCTGCCATATATCAAAGTAATTGTCTAATGTGTCTGCTTCTGCTTTCCCACTCTCCTAAAATGTCAGCTGTTCTCCAAAGCCAGTCTTAGCTTTATTCTTCTGTATAGCAAGGCTAAGGTGAACCAAAGCAAACCAATCAACCTACCTTGTAAAGACAGACATTAAAGATTTTTTTTTCATATAGAATCTGAAACACAATAAGAGAGGAATAATTGTAGAGTTTTATCATGACTGATGATCATCCTGAATATTGTCACGAATTAGAGGTACTCATGTTCTGCAACTAGTCAGAAAGCCTGCTGTATTACTGACTGTCCATCAGGGACTAAAGGTCCCATGATATCATGTCAACCAGCTATGATTAAAATCTTGACCCCAAACACATTGAACAGTGATAAATTATACTGCCATTGAGTACATTTTTTCATCTCGTCCTGATGATGTGTCAGCATCCTGAAAACTATCCCAAATTCTTATTTAAATGTGACAAACTACTAACTTACAATTCTGCTACGAAAACTGACTTCAGTATTTGTCCAGTACAAACTCAATGTTTCTAATCTTAGTGACCACAAAATGTTTGCTGATGATGTATTTAACTGTTGAATGAGTGATACATTGATATCTAAGCATTAAGCCCTGCAATGCACTTAATGCCATCACAATGAAACAGTAAGTGCTATAAAAAGCTTTCAATCCACATTTATTTGGATAATTTATAGTACACTAGGATAATCTCTCAGACATCATTAACATAATCTACAAATATTGTGTTTGGTAATAGTGGATACTGGTGCCAAAGTTTTTAGATGTGGCATAGATTAGTTTCTCACAATTTTGATTGTGGGCTCTTTTGTTTTTTCTTCAATCTCGACATCAGCTTTGAATGTTAAAGACTACAATTTGGGAAGCTAATCTAGTTATTGTTATATCTCAGTACAAAGGTCATTAACACAAAGGAAACAACTAGACCAAGAAAATAATTTAAGAGTTTTATTTTTATATGGCACCTGAAACAAGACACTTCTTTCCATTATTTTACTTTATCATTTGTAATTATTGGTACATAACTATATGCATACTCTGCCTAGAAAAGAATTAGACATTATTGTTAAACAAGTAGTGTCAGCATTATAGTCAGAAGGGATGCATTTATACTTTCCATCTGCAGTTACTAGGGCAAGCTAAACCTTTAATGCAAACTGATTCTAAGTGGATTCTCACATAGGTTTGCATCATTGACAGTACTTTAATAAAGAGGTTTGGTTTACATTCACTTTGACCTTATACACTCCTATTTGCTCTCAGAATCCACTTTATTATTCCACAGTAATGTTCTTAATTAGAATAAGAAAATTCAAAAAGTAGACATCAATTATCAATCAGCTGTTGAGAAGGCTCACTTTATTCTCTCCAAAACCAGTTAATCATATTGTCCATATTTCCTCTACATTTCAGCTTACCCTGAAATCTAGTCTCTTCATACCCCTTTGTGTAAATGCTTTAGCCCGAGAGCTTCAAGAGATGTAGGTGTGCTGTTGGTCATTATGCAAATTTTTCCATGACTGACTATGATGCATATGAAGAAATATTTTTACCATTTCTAAGAAAAGAGACTAATAATGGACCTCTAAAACACATCAGATTTCTATGCCATCATTTTGGCCAAACATTCTTCAGAGAAAGATGCACTGTATGTTCTTACAAAGACTTCATTTAAGTAGTATAAATATTCAAAAAATAAAGCTATCAAATCATGATGTACCTCAATATAAAAGGCTTAAGTTTGGCCAATGAGTTATGCACAATGAATAATTCAAGCAGCTCTATTCTTATGCAGAGTGCTGTATAAAATTTAATTTAAGAATTTAAATATTTGCCTCTTGTGTGATTCTTATGCCTCTAATTTAATACAATTTCCTTTCTCAGAGAAATTACTGCAGCACATTTTGACATCTGTTCATCAAAGAATTACAGGAAAGGTTCTTAAAAAATATACTCCACAGTGTTTTATGTAAACCTGCCCACTTCCATCAGACTCTGCAATAATTACTTTAAGATATGAGGGATTGCTTTTCATTTCATTCATATTCATTAGCAGTGAGCAGATATCAGAAGTATGTGGGTGACTGAAAGGAGCTCCAAAATTGAGAATTAATGTCTACTATAAAGTGCTATAGGCAACAGAAATGGAAAAAGTAGAACCATTCTGTATACTAAATAATTTTAGGAGAAGAAACATAGCTTCTAGATATCTTGGAGCTGACTGCTCATTTAAGAAAATGTCATCATTCATCCTTCAGTACTAAACATGGAAACAAAAGAAAATATGCTAACAGAAGCAAAGAGAAAATACATCAATAATGTTGTTAGCAATTATTACTTCTAATCACTAATTCTGGTTATCTGTATTTCATGAAGCACTTTACAAGCGAGATAATTGTCTCCATTTGGCCCAAAGATAAACTGAGGTACAGAAACTAAGATAGATAAACAGAAGTTAAAACCTATTTCTTCTTCATATCCACTAATAACTAGTAAACCAGAGCAGTGAGTCACCTCTAAGAAGTGTGTATATACCTCAATAATACTAGTACTTTAAAAGTTGAAAATCTAAACTTTAAAAATAAATATGAAACACTATGTGAAAGAAAAGCAACACATCCATGAATTGCTTGGGGAAAAAAAAAAAAACACAGTCAAAAACATTCATTGGCATTGTTCATTGTGTGCACATTGTATCTATTAAATACAGTAATCACTACTTTCATTTCACAATTAAAAACACTGCCAACTAATCTGAAAGTGAACTCCAAAAGGAATGCCACCTGCACTAGAAATATTTTGGTTTACTACCTATCCTTCTCAGTAAGTTTATGTCATTTGACAATAGCTATAAGTAGGGCTTGCATGTCCAGGAGAATAAATTTTTTCTAATTGAAATAAGAAACATATTTATGAAATTGCCTGAGTTCCTCAGTGGAGAAACCAGGCATGTTTCCTAAAAAAGCAGCTATATTTTCAAGCATACCATTGTAGTTCACCTGCAAAAAGACCATCTTGCAAAGACCATGGGAAAAAATCTCAGCAGTATGATGAAAATTATGCTGTAGCACTAAACTTTTCTGTCAAGTACAAAACCGTCATGATCTCAGGGAATGCTTTTACTCCACATGAAGTTTGATATCACCACCATATTTTCTGAATATCCTTGACTGTTAAATTCTATGCACAGATTCAGTGACCACTTCAGTAAAATCCTGACACTGACTTATTAATGTCATTATCAGATACCAAAGCTGCTCTTATTCCAGAGAGCAGCTCAATCCCATTCACATGAAAAACTGTGAGCATCTCCTATAGACAATAAACAATTTATGACAGTAATATTAATTAATGGTATGGTAGCAGATACTTCAAATCTCATGAAAGTATTACAAATATAGAGTAAGAATACACTGAGCAATCTCTGCACAAGGATATTTTTGCTTAAGGATAAATGGGTAATGATCCAGAAATTACAGAGATAGTTTGCAATAATTGACTTTTTAATGTTCAAGAAATCAGAGAGGCACAAAGATCCAAAACCAGATGCCTGCAATATTTTAGAGCATTTCTATTTATACATGACATTTTTGGAAGGAGTAGTCAAAATATGGTTCAGTAGGTATAGAGTTCAGTTTAGCATATTTATCAAACTTGTACTCTACATTATTTCTGTAAGACACCAAAGGGCCACATTCTGCATTCAAGGCCAACTCCTGCAAAATGCTGAGAACAACAAAAGATTTTCTTCCAGCACCAGAAGGAATGGGTTGAAAAGTATGTAGTGTATTAACTTTGAGTATTTTTTGCTGTTTAAGGAGATGCCCAGTCCAACAAGAATCAAGCAGAAGTTGCCAAATGGAGAGTAGTAGATGCAAAGGTTTATAATTATCTGTACTATGAACTAGATGAACAAGGCTTAAGCTATGTCAGGAATCACATATCAGTATAGCACCTATCAATCAACTGCTATAACTTCCACTAGCTCCAGAGGCTCACCAGTGATGAATACAGGAAGACAATCACTTCCCTGGCCAGACTATTTCTGATACAAACCAAGATGATGTTTACATTCTTGGCCACCTGACACACTGCTGGCTCATATTCAGCCAAATATGGACTAACACACCCAGAACATTGTCTGATGAGCAGCTTGCCAGCCACTCTTCCCCAAGCCCATAGCGGTGCCTGGGCTCATTGTGACAAGTGCA
>JAAGNO010030461.1:0-10961 GCA_033439905.1 Ceryle rudis
AAATATATACATATAAATATATATATACTGTATAGTTAACGTTTGTGCTTGGAAAGAGATTTTTTCAGTCCACAAAACTAGCAATATAGACTTTACAAGGAATTCCACTTACTTGATAGGACAGTATAATAGATGAATAGCATATGAAAGAGTAGACCAAAAACATTTAAAGGTTAGAAACAAATTTCAGACATTTCAGTATTTTCATTAACAGTTCTCTGGACCTGCTAAGATTTCTAAGCAATCATTACTGAATGTGCCAAGTAACATAGCATTTAAATATTGTAGTCAGATACTGCTTTGTATGAATCCTTATTTTATTAACACAATAATCTCATACGTAATCAGTATTATAACCGCTCTGCTATTTCAGGTAAGCAAACTTGTTAAGATGCAGTAATTGTACCGTAGCAATGCGGGATGGCCCTGTACCACCGGTCATCTTCGAGCATCGGTCACGCAAATTCTTAAGACACTTTAAAGGCTGTGATAACTGTGAATTTACATGATCCACATTTCTTTTGTATGCATATGATTTATCGAGCACACGTGAAGAGTTACAACAGGTGCATGTATACACTGCAAAAACATTCATCTCAGACATGAAAATGGCGAACTTCCATCTGTCTCAGCTACTTTGTTTCCTGTTTACCATAATTTCTCATTTTTACCCCCCGTGAAGCTGAATTCTAGTCAGAGTGTTTCCAGGTGGAAGTGCTTTAACACTTGAAGGTTTGTTTTAGAATTTAGTATAGGGTTTATATATATATATATAGTAAAAAAAAAAAAACAAACCGAAACGTAATTCCATGTAGCCATGTGCTAGCAACAAAGTGGCTTCACCATTTTGACTCATCACATTTGTTAGTTTGAAAGTACCCAGCACTCAGCAGGCTGAGTCTACGCTCAAACCCTCACTTCCATAGTCCAGTTAGTTGCAAGACATCACATAAAAACAGGCTGTGCTGTTGTTGCTTATGTGTTGTAATCAAACCATTTGCAAATTTATATACAATTTTTATTCCCAAATTCCTGTACAAAGTTATACATGGCGCCTACTTTGTAGTTTCAGAATTTTGAGCCACTGCAAGGACTTTACACCTAAACAGTAGAGGCAAAGGAATCACAACTGCAAAACTGTACCAGCCTAAAAGCAAACCTTGAAGAGGATGAGCAAACAGTTCCCGCATGAGATGAGTAGAAGTAACAGTGACAACCAGTCTGGTTTCTGTTTAACAGTCATAAAATTGTCAGGAATAATGAGGACACGAGAGCAAGAGAGTGACTTTTCCTTTTGGCTCACTCATGGCATCTCTGGTAGTTGGGGGGAAGGGGGGAGAGGTTGAGTGAATTTTTTTTTTTTTTTTTTTTCCATACCATCGATATCACGATACCAGCAAAACTGCAAACTGAGCACTTTGTTAACCTCCACAGAGAGCAAATACAGCAATCTAGAGTTTAGCCTTTTGTTTAGAGCCGTCCACGTTTGGTTCACACACGTGCAATGTTTTCCCCTTCTGCTCCTTCTCTAAATTATCTTCACAGAAAGAAAAGCAAATGAGTCATGACGTTATTATTTTCAAGTATCACTCATACGATCCTAAATTCTGCGGCTTACCTTAAGAGGGCTCTTACGGGTCCCCTGAGGCTCTGTTCCTTGCAGTTTTAAAAAATATATACTGTTCTTATAAGGGAAAGTAGAACTGTCTGCATGTCATCTGATGTTATTAGTGTGAGGCTACACTCTACATATTGTATATTTGCAAAATATATCAGTGTTACTGTTGATATTAGTTGAAGTAAAGTGATAACATATTTCAATATGTAGACTTTTCTTCATACATCTGTACCAATAGTAGAGTCTAACTGTAATTTATAGGTTGTTCCAGAAAAGATAAAAAAACCATTCAGGTACAAACATCTTTCAGAAACTGCATCTTTTAATTAAAACAGAGGTAAGAACGCTCCTCTTCACTGAGTGATGGAGTCTGTGCCTGTGTCAGATGCAGGGTTGTCGTGTAAGTAAAATGGCCCGTGTATGGAATAAATGCAGAATATGCGGTAGCAGTGGAGAGGAAAATCTGACTCGAGCTGTGTTAATTAACAGTGAAGATGTTAAAATTCCCCAATCTGCCTTTGCTTGATGTTTAAAAACCCCTTTCACTCACTTAAATTAGTTACATATAAATATTCTATTATATTACACAGTAAGCCACATTTTAATGCTTGACCCCTGATTTTTATGTGCAACCTATTAAATATTCCGGAGCTGTCACAAATGTGCATGTGAGAACCCATTTACACATGATTTCACGTACACGTGGGGAAAGAGTGTGTGCCTACCCTCCAGGTGCGTTATGTTGCATGTGTAAAATCACAGAGCGTTTTGAGGCTAGTTTAAAACATAAAACCGGTCACACAGGAGCACAGTACCTGTAAATTCTTAGAATGTCAAGTCAATGATGAGAAACAGTGGACTAGATTTTTTTATTTATTTATTTCGTTTGGACTGTGTTTGTATGTACTTCAAACAAACAAACACATCTTGGTGTCAGCACAAGTCCTAAGAACTTTGCTGCTTGTTTAGGGTTGTAGTACAACCTCTCTGACTCCGTCCTCTATTAATCATTGCTTAGGGCAGTGTGGATCGTGCCTAGATTAGGGAAATGAGAGTACTTCAGCACTGCGAGCAGTTAAGCAAATGATTTTTTTTCAGCCTGCAGGCAGGAGTAGAATAGAGAGGGTTTTTTTCTCAGATGTTATTGCCCACTAAGAACTGGTACAGAACTGCAGAGCGACTGTGTTTCTCTTTCCCCATAACCGATGTGGCCAAGCAGTAGTGCTGATTTGAAAAAATGAAAGGGAAACATTAAAGAATGAAGGTGTGGCAACAAAAATCTTTTCTGGGACAACGATCAAATATATATTTGGGGTTTTTATTTTTTTAAGTTAAGAATGAAATGTAAAACAATGTAAAAACAAAGAACAAAGTTCATCCTAATATAACGTGCGTCTTGTACTGCTAAAAAAAGCCAAGTCTAACATACAGTGTAGAATGATTTTCCCATCATGTACTGCATGCAGCAGAAGCCTCTTGTTTCTTGATAAAATGAGCTGAAAGACAGTCAGCAGATATTTAAACAATGAATCTCTAGATGTTGACTTGCTGTTCCATATGAAGCTGTGTGTTTTCTGCAGTTAAGCATGCATTCTGCTGTTCCGTTGTAAAATACCATCGCACTTCTTGCCTGCAAAACAGATTACTGTGTATATATTTAAGAAAAGTGGAACCAATAACAAGATTAAATTTGGAAGGGAGAAAAGGGGGTGGTGAAAATGGGACCAGTAGAGGGAATAGATAATTCTCTAAACTGTACATAGTGTGTAAATTATCATTACTATCAGTCTGCAGTCACTTTGAGGTTGCCTATTTCCTGCTAGGAACTTAAATCAGCTTTGAGTTGTATTAAACTGTTAGAATTAGGTCTTGAATGCAGACTGTTAAAAGACTTCAAAAAACATAATGCTTACAAGAAGCTTCTGTTCTGGGGAGGCTTGAGACCCCTTTTGTAACTCTGGGGAAGAAAGGAGTGCTTTCATTTTAATATGCATTCTGTTTGTAAGTAGTAACATACCCTATTGATGTAAAACTATAACTGTGATCATGTGGAGAAATCAAATAAATCATTTAAAACTCCTTGTTTCTCATTTTGTGTAATCCAAGAACTCCAACTCTTCAGACTTGCAAAGAAGGAATCCCTTCCAGTGGTATCCTGGCCCTGCTGAGTCAATGGGATTTCTGCTGCTCACTTCAAAGGGCCAAGATTCATCCTAAATTAAATATAAGCTGGTGAAATGATGGTCAGTGCTATGGAGACTGTGAGCCCTTCTCTCCAGGTTTTGATTTCTTCGGTGGTGCTAAATTCTAAAGCATGATAAAGAACAATAAATACAACGCCTAGATCTGCAGCCAATGTGAGGTAACACTGAGGAGGCTTTTTGCTATACTACTTACCCAAACACTCTAATGCTGAAAAACAGGAACCAGATTTTGAATCTTCTTAGCTGTCCAGCATTTTCAACTGACCCCGTTCATATTTTGGCTGTCAGGTGCCTGGCTGCCCTTGACTCATGAGTGTTGATAGCTTGTCCCTCCCAGGGACACGATCCTGCGTTCCCCAAGTGTCACCTACACCCGTTGGATCTGGCTTGGAGAGTGTCTGTGGCTTCCGTACGCCCACTGGCCGGAGCGATCGTCATACTTCAGTAAGTGATGTAACTGAGTAAGATTATCCTGTTGCGACTCGTTTATTTGTTGTGTGTCTTTACCCCAGAAGGATCGCTACACAGGGGTATTTCCCATATGTGACCCTCATTGTATTTGATGTCACACTCCTGCACTTATTTTGACAACGACCCGTGGCACACTCAATCGTGATCTTATTTTTGTGCATTTCCTAGATTTCAGGGGGATAATAGTGTCTCCGTAAAGCCTGTTGAAGCTAATGCTCGGCTGTCAATTTAAATACTGTTTGCTTTTTCTGTGAATTTTAGGAGATTCTTGAATTATTTTGTGGGAATAGTCGACTATGACTGTAATTCAGGTTGTACACCCTGACCAGTGATTTTTTGATAGGTTAAGTACCCATTTATCACTAGGTACTTCCCATGTGGCATCCCTCTGAGCTGTGTGACCCGTTAGAAGATAACAGATGCCTCCTAGAAACGTTCCGTTAGCGGACATAGAAGAGTCTGCAGTGATGTTCTTTACTGGTACTTCTATTCCACCTTTAGAAGCTATGATTTGAAGAATTTTGATACAGCTACATTTTGAAAAGGCTAAGAGTCTGTCTTCTCTAACTCAAAGAGCCTGGAAATGTTTTAAGTCTGAAGTTTTCTCCTGATCTGTTTTTAAAGTAGGACCTCAATAATATATCTAAATGCTGCTGCTTCCTACGTGAACTACGCCAAGGTTGAAAGAATTTATGATCTCGCACTACTGAAGAAAAATAAATAGCCAAAGGAACCTCCACGGCAATTGAGGTTTGTGTGATAGGTTTGCACTGGCTGCAGCAACGCCTAGTAACTTAATTAAAAAATTCAATGTAGGTTACGCATGTGATAGTCAAATAGCTGACAGTTGTTGATGGGGTTTTTTAAATTTCAATATCCTTATTTGTTTGAGATGCTCATCTTAATGGAGTTGTGTTACTTAAGTCCCTGATAAAGCTTGTACATGTGGACCTGGTGAAAAATGCCCTCGTGTATGAAGCTATGCCACCGCCTCACTGAGAACAGGCAATCTTGCCCTGATATTAAGAAAAAGTTCAAGGTTTTCTGCCACTCCAAATCACATATTTTACAACTCAGAAGCCTAATGTTTGAAAACTTTTCCTAAACTCTGTCCTATGTCTGTGCACTTTAGGCGTTCGTGTGCGCGTATCAGTACACAGAGCAATTGCATGAATGAATCATCACGTGATGAGGAGTTACTCCGAGCTCTTCTAGATAGCATCTTTTTAAGAGGGGGTTATTTTCCAGGTATTTTCTGTATTCTTTCGGTTAAAATAAAGAAATGCAATATTGAAATGTCAGGAACACAAACTAGAGAGCTTTCTGTGTTTCACTACTGAAATACGTGTATCTGTCGACTTAACAATCTCATTAATTCTATTTAACTTCTCTTTTTTTTTTTTTTTCCCTAGTTGGCCTTAACGGTCGATTTTTCCTTCAGGAGTTTCATACAACCAGGTGTAGTAGCACTTTACCGTGTATTTACGTGGCGTATACATCATAGCTGTGCGATGTTTTCATCAGCAGCTGCAACCTGTGCCCAGGTGAGATTTGGGAGCCCCAGTAATTTTAAATTTCTTGCACAGTATCACAGGCCCTGGTCACGCTGAGTCCAGAACATCTTCATTACACTGGTCCTTTTCCCTCAGCTTTTCAGATGGGGCCTGAAACATGAAGCCAACTTCTCAAGGGGTTTTTTTCTGCAGTCATTTGAACTGTCACAAGCTCTCAGAATTACAATGCTGTTAGGACTGTGTGATAAATCATATTTCAGTATGCGTACGTACTGACAAACGGATTTGCATAAGATGAGCAATGTACTCGCGGTAATGTGCCATAATAAATCTCTACTGGTGTTATAGCTGCATTAGCCACACCTTGTTCAAAAGGAAGCATACTGGATTTTAAGCCAACTTACGAGTCTCTTAGTGATTTTTGCTGCTGTATTTTGTTGATGTTAAATTCCTAGAGGAGAACATAGCACAGCTAACTTGATAGAAGTATCTAAAATACACAAATGATGGGGAAAATGCTTCATTTTAGGTGTATTTTTATTTAGACTCCCTTCTTGCTTCCTGTAATTTAAAGAGTTCAAGCCAAATCCTGTATTACTTAACAAAACTGAATCAACTGCAGGATGAGTCTGATCATGAATGGTAGGAAATGCTTAAATTAAGATCTCTGCTTAAAGTATTTCCTAAGCTAAATAGAACTTAAAGTTGAGTGGGTGATGCTGACTTGAAACCGTCTCTTTTTGCAAGTGCTTAGATTTATTATTTTTGCTATATGTACACATCCATACTTTTAGGGGCAAAAATGTTAGGAAAAATGGCCCCTTTATTTGGCATTTTTGCAATAACTGAGATGTGAAATTAGCAGCATGGTTCACAAGACACAGCCAGCTCCAACAAATCACAGCAGCAGACAATTTATCAGCTCTGTCGTAAAATGACATACACAGCTTCAGCTTTCATTTATTTTTTCATATCGAGCCACAGCAATTTAAACAGGTGTATATATATAATGAGCAAAGACAAAATAGTCTGGCTTTAAGATGGAGAGGGTAAATTCATTCAGAGGCAAGTGAAATGTTATGCACGCGTTGTGAAAAATGCTTTCTCTCTGCAAATTCTTGTGTCTGCTACAAAATAAAACATTAATAAGTGTTTGACAAAAAAATGGGGTTTATTTTTTAGTCTAGGGAAATGGGAAAAGCAAGGACTATGCAGGTGTTCTGAGTTAGGAGGCTGTTATTCAGTATCACAATGAACCAAAGCTGGAAATTAATTTATTCATTACCGTTATGTTTGGCTTTTTTTAATAAGGAAACAATCTGACTTTCAGACACGGAGTTTCATCACATGTGAATCCACCTGGACCGAGTCCATGCAGCTTTTCTTTTGTGCATGATGATCCTTGGCCAGGAACAAGCCAAGGAGCCTCATTCCCAAAGGGGAGCAGGACAGAGTGTGGTGGTGCCTTCTCCGAGTGGAGGGAAGCAAACCCTGCACTGGTGGCGAGGGAGGGAGGAATTGAAGGAGCGTGTTCTGTGCTGAACTCATGATCTTGGCAGGACTGTGCAGTGGGGTACAACCCCCCTCAGCATTTGTCTCCTCCATAAGCTCACCATGTGCTCTCGACTGGTTATTATTTTCATTTTACTGGCTAATACTCCCTTATATTCATCTCTAACAACAGAGAGTAACATTTTTATTTAATGATTCATCCTATATAGTGTCTTTTCCATGTTTCTGTTTTCTTTCCCATGTCTCTGCTTCTGCTTCAGCCCTTACCCCAGGCTCCAAAAATGTAAAATTAAAAAAAAGCAACCAACCAAAACCACAACGGCCATAGTCTGAGGTACCTCTGTTGCGCTTCAAAGCTTGAGTTTTGAAGAGTGGTGACAAGAAGTAACATTTTCTAGCCCACTGAGAAATGTGTACTGTAAGCAGGACTTGAAACATCCCAGGTGTTTATAGCCCCGAATTTTCACAGCCTTTCAGCTTCTTTTTTTTAAATGCCTTTGATTATGTGCTGATTCTTCTGCTATAGCAATTTGTAAATTTTCAACATAGTTTGAATGTATATTTTATACCTAAAAGTGGAGGAAACTTTGTTTCTACTCTTTTGAACTGTTCTCTGCTACCGCAGCATTCAGATTTGTGGTCTATCGGAGTATTTCATGACCCTGCTAACCCAGCTGTGCAAACTACCAGTATAGCTTTGTGCAAAAAGGGTGCCTGTAGATGAGCAATGAGTCAGAGGGGAGATGTCCTGAATAATTGTGGGGATTTGAAACAACCTGAAGAAAAAGCTGGTGAAAAAGCACTTGCATTTTGGGGCATCTGTTTCTCTTTCCATATATGAGAGGGGAGCAATGGGTGCTTCACCTGGGACAAAGTAAATTATTGGACCTAAAAAATATTAATAAAATGTCCCTGAGATCCTGGAGCTCCTTCCTTGCTCTCCAATGTTAGTGTATAATAAAACTTATTTTGGCAGTTGAGGCTCTTGACCCATCTCCCTTCTGTATTCATTAATGCTGCCGAGATGTGCTTTTTGTAGTTACTGCAAGGTCTTCTTGTAGCCACCCTTCTTCACTCGCTTATCCCTGTCATTTTTGTGATATAAAACCCACACTGTCCAGGCTGTCTTGCTGCTCTTTGTCCACAAACGAGCCTGTACAGAATCCCACATAAACAGCTTGTTGCCTGGACTGAGAATTTAGGTTATGTCCTCCACAGAGCAAGAATTAGACTCAATGTCAATACATTGTTTGGACCGGTTTCTTTCTTTTCAAAAATTAAAGCTTATTTGGCTGTAAATAAATAATAATAAGAAAATTACATTTATAAATTTATATTTTCAAATTTCTAATTTGTAATAAAATACATTAGAAAATAAAATACTTTATAATATTAAGATAACTTAGTGCTTCCTTTACCATGACAGAGCTAATTGACAAGTTTCCTGTAAGTGCCTCCTGAAGTTGTGAGGAATCCCTTTCACTTACACCACGTATCTGCTGCTTTTTCAGGCGCTTCTTGTGACAGGCACAGCACATTAATTCTGGATGCATGCGAGTCCGGACAAATGTGGTTGTACAGTGTCAGCATCTGCGCTTCCAACACATGACGTTACTTCCACAGCATGTAACCAGGAGAAAAAGTGGCAATACCAGTTCCTGTTCTCACCTTTCCAAAGGCTTAATTTGTAAGCCAGCTTTTTAAAAAATATTCAGAGACGGGAAGGATGATGATGCAATTAATGCATCATCACGTGCCCGCAGGGAAGACTATTATGAATTTCAAGTGCGAAACTCTCCTACCATCTGTAGAAAACAACAATCACATAAAGGGCAGAGAGGCTGCTAAAGGAACCCTGTGTTTTCCTGGAAGTACTGCAAAGACTGGTCAATATTTTTATAAAGTAATTTAGACCTACAGTGGCTCTTTTTCAGTAAGTAAAATATCCATGTTTCAAGGAGCTAAATATTACCAGAAGTTTCTAATATATTGAATACTGGGTTTTATGCAGCTACTGAAAAATAAGGTAAAATAAATACAAGAGGAAAACTGCCGGGTAATTTCATGGTACTCATTCACTGATCTGCATCTCTTTTGTATTAATTTCTTCTCAAGAAAACAATTCTGTGTGGAATAGACTGAAATGGGCATCACTGTGGCAGTCAAGGCTGATGACAAAACATGAGTTAAGAAGGGCTCTTGAGCAGCTGAGGAATTACCTGCTCCAGGAAGGTCTACCTATGGCAAAGGAAGCTGAAGTGATATGAACGTGTGGATGAAGAGCTGAGTGGCAGAGGCAGCAGAGATGAGCCGTAAATAAAAATGGAGAAAGAAAAAGGCTGCACATGTTGCTGAAGCAGAAGGCAAAAATGTGGGGTTTTTTTAGCAGCATATTGTGCAGTTCTGTGCAACTCAGGTTTAAGAGATGATGCCTCTTTTTCCTGCCATTTCCCAACTGTTCAGCCTTGTTCTCAATGCTAGGATCATTCAAGCAGTCTTTCACTTTGCTTTTTGTTTATCCTTTCTTTAAAGTTGCCAGATCACTCCCCTGGTACTGACCAGAACCCGCGTCATGTGTCTCAGTAGAGCATGGCCTCAGCTTTAGCACGTGTGTTCTTAGCCTGGGTAGTCTGGGAAGGATGTCACTGGACCCCCACCTCTTCTCACCCCCAGGAGGATGTATTGGCTTCCACCACCTCGAACCAGAACTGGGACGTGGCACTGGTGTGGCAGCACCCTCCCTTCAACGCTTGCCCATTTCAGCACAGCATGATGCAGGTTCCCCATAGATGATGCTATGTGGAAGGCCTTCTGCTCCTTTAACTCAGTGTGTCATGGGGCAGAACAGCAGAGACAGCTTTTTACTCCTACCCTCCATACCATCAACCAGCTATAGATATAAGCACCCTATAGAGACAGGAACGTGTTATTACTCCACCCCACAAGACTGCAAAGTGTTGGAGCCATCTCACTGCTCCCCACCCTTTTTTTTTCTGTTCTGATAGGACTAGGCGTCACATCTTGCTTTCCCACCCTTCAAAACTAAAAGAAGCTGGACAACTTGATCTAGACAAGCTGGAGAGGTGGGCCCAGGTGAAACTCATGAGGTTCAACAAGAGCAAGTGCAGGGTCCTGCACCTGGGCCAGAATAATCCCCACTGTCAATACAAGCTTGGGGAAGAGACAACAGAGAGCAGCCCTGCAGAAAAGGCCTTGGGGGTGCTGGTAGACGAGAAGCTGGACATGAGCAGCCAGTGTGTGCTGCAGCCCAGAAAGCCGATCACATCCTGGGCTGCATCAAAAGAAGTGTGGGCAGCAGATCGAGAGAGGTGATTCTGCCACTCTGCTCTGGTCAGACCTCACCTGGAATACTGTGTCCAGCTCTGGAGCCCTCAGCACAGGAGGGACAGGGGACCTGATGGAGCAAGTCCAGAGGAGGCCACAAGGATGATCAGGGGGCTGGAACAACTCTCCTATGAGGACAGGCTGCGGGAGCTGGGACTGTTCAGCCTGGAGAAGAGAAGGCTCCAGGGAGACCTAACAGCCACCTTCCAGTACCTGAAGAGAGCTTACAAAAAGCCTGGAGAGGGCCTGGTTACAAAGGCCTGGAGTGAAAGGACGAGGGTAATGGGTTTAAATTAG
>JAAGNO010030462.1:0-61404 GCA_033439905.1 Ceryle rudis
GGCCCCTGCCCCAGGGGGGGGCGCGCGGCGGGGGGCGGGTCTTGCTTTCCCGCCTCTGGGCGGGGCGAGGCCTTGCGGAGACGGCGCAGCCTCCGTGTGGAGGGGTCGGGCCCTGCCACGGCCCGGCCTCGGTTGGCACAAAGGCGGCCGGCGTAGGTTGGTTGCAGACCGGTCTCGCGCCTTCCTTTCAGGCCACAGCTCTGCCTTACCGCAGGCAGGGCCTTGGCACGAGAGCGACTGGCCCTGAGGCCACAGGCCCTTCTGGGCCTGCTGTGGGCAGAGAACCGCGCTGGGGTGAGCCTGGCATCGAGGCTGTTGCAATTTTACTTCTGTGATAAAATAAAAGCCTGCTAAGGGGTGTGACGCGCTGAAAGCACCTCCTGCAGCGATACTTTACTGTGCCTTGCACCACTGAGCAGTCAAGCTGCTGCTGTCGGTGGAGGTGCTGTGCGGGTAGCTGCCCTCTGTCACTGAAAGTGTTTTCATATCCCACTAGAGACCAAACCCAAGAGAGGCAGAGAACATGAACATGGCATGTTAAACGTCAAAACATCACATTGGTTCTGGCTCCTCCCTTCGCACGGTTTTCTGAGGCTAATGTTTGAACAGTTCAGCCTCCGGGGGAGAGGGAGCCGTTGTTCGGGTCCACCCGGGTGGCACAGGTACCTGCTTTCCACAGCAGGGGTGTGACAGGCTGAGCGTGTCCCGCTGCAGCTGTTGCTCTGCCCTCAGAAAGGGTTAATACGTTAGCACAGTGCAAGGGTGAGGCTTGTCTTCAAGATTTTGAATTGGTTTGCATTAAGGAAGTCTGCAATTAATTATTAATCAGCCTGTGGATACGTAAATATTTTAAAGAAGATTTTCTTTCTCGAATCAGTTCTTTTAAGAGCCCTTCATTCAGTGCCATCTAGTGGTTTTCACCGTGTAATTCAGATGGCGTTGCATCAAAACCGAATTCAATTGCTGACCTATGTATTTAGAAGTATCTTTATGTAGAGGATGAAGAAACACACCGTTTAGAATTTGTTTTGCAAAATACAACCTAGAGCTATAAACCCCAAGTATTAAACCAGTGCCTGCGTTTTAAAGGGAAGTTTAGCTGAACAGCCCCATCAAAGCTGGCGCTGGCTGGTTGCCAGCGGCGAGGCAATCTTTCCACTCAGAAATGAACATGATTTTCAGTACAGAAGTTTTTTGGAAATGAGTATTCCAGGAACAAATAGATCTTTAGCGCTGTACAGACTGGAATGATAATAAAATCAAAGACACAATCGTGAGCTTGGAAAGCTCTGCAGGGAGAGTCAGGCATCAGCTAACCGGCCGGTCAGCAGCCCGTCAGACGAAATTGCTGAGGATATAAATACAGACTTTGGCTGTTATACAAAGAACATCCAGCCTAGTTAATGACATTTTTCATGCTTCAAGAATTCTCTCTTGGCAGGGCTGTTACGATAGTTGTCCAAAGATTGTTTTGTGATTACTTATAAACTGACAGCTTAAGAGACAGTTGTATTGCCCCTCAAATAGGTATTGGATTTTGGTGAGGAGCATGAGAGGCTTAACTTAAACCGTGCCTACTAACAAAACTTGGAATTAGATGTCTGTTTGGAAGTAAGGTAATCATGGCCTTAAACATTGTAAGAGGGATACAATTTAAGTCTTAAACTGCCTATATTGGCAGAGCTTTTTACAGCCATAACCCAAGTCGAGGGAGTCTGTGCCCAGCAGTACAGATTTCCCTGGTGTGCAGTTCTGCCGACAGCAAGTCACCGGGGCACTGTCCTGGGGAGCAGCAGATCCAAATCTAATCCCGATCCGGTGGAAACGAGAGCATGCTGGTGTGTGGCAGGGCTCGTGCATGGTAGACCTGACCTGCACACTTTAATGTAGCTATGAAGACAAACTACCTCAAATTCCCTGACACTTCCCTCAGGTAACAGCATGTGTGATGGCAGCTACTGCAGCACAGCCTCTTACTGCGTCATCCCCATCTGTTCTCTTCCTCTTCGGTGAAGACAGCACAGTGAGCCAGCTCAGGGAGCTGGTTCAGCTGGAAACTCATCATTTTAGGGGCTCAAGACAGCTTTCCTCTCAATCACGTCCTTGAGATTATACAATTAATGGCTGCACGAGCCTTGCTGCTGCAAGCTATGTGTTCTGGGGGTGCTGTGAAGAGTTTGAGCGTTACACAGCTCAGATCAGTCTAAGCTGTCAAGAAACGGTGTTTTAAATCCTGACAAAATGTCTCGAAGTAGATATTAAAAGGAGGCTTTAGCATGATGGTTTTGTATCCGTGTGTGATTCTTCTGTGTGGTAAAAGGCAGTCTTGGTTCATCAGGGCTGATTGTTGGTCTGGAGATGAGATACACCTACTAGAAGTACCAGAATCCTGGTTTTTATAAAGTGGTGGTTTACTGCCTATTAAATAGAGGGGAACCAGCAATTCACTGGCTAATACTTAATTAGGTGAAGAGTTAACACTCTTAAGATGCTTTGTTATGTTAAAGCAAGGAGGCAGCAACTGGTGGTTAAGTACAGAAAGGTTACTCCTCTTTGGGCTTTCCACGGGGCTGGAGCCTGTATCTGTGAAACAGCCTAGTGAGACTGAAGAGGAGTCTTCATGGTGTGAAAACCAACAGGGTCAGATCCAGATGTGCTAAAATGTCACTATCTTTTCCTATGCTGACCCAGGAAATTCCACAAAACTGTTCATTCTGCACTGAGGGAACCATCTTGTGGCAGAGCCCATAACTAAATCCTGTTTAGAACCTGTTGGGTTTTGGTTTTGAAAAGTCTAAGTGCTGTACTGCGTGTAACCTTAGCTTATTCTTTAAGTATAATATTCTCAGCAGAAACACGAGTGTCGGCACTGGTAGTGACAACACAGAGTGCTGAAACTAATCCTGTTACATGTATTAAAGCTGTTAATGTGTACATCTCATTCACAAAACCAGCTCTAAAAGAAATAGTATTTACTTAGTAGGACTCCACATGAACAAGTTGACGGAGTCTTGCCTTGTAGTATTTTCGTGCCTTTATTCTACCTGTTCTTTCATTGTGGATATAAATTGTAAACCCCTAATTATTCAAGCCAGTGCTGTGCCAAATAACACTCAGTATTTCTGTAAAGACATTATTCCCCTAAACTCTTACAGTATTACACCTGAATTACCTAAAGGAAGAAGAAAGGGGTTTTTTGAACACTGAGAAAAGACTGTAAAAGGAAACAACCCTTTCCCCCTAAATCCAGTTATGGTAATCCGAAGACATTTTATGGATAATTATATTGAGGGAATAGATGGAATGAACAATAACAGATTGTTTAGATTAAAAACAGAAGAAAAAAAATTGAGCAACAGATCACTCCAATACAACATGTCATGAGGATTCGAAAGTACAGAATTATAAAAGCATAAAGCACATAGGATAGTTAAGTTATGGCTTGAAGTGTTGCCAGTTGTTAACCAAAACATGTGCAGCATATAGGAAACCCATCAACTTTGGGACAGGATATGTTAGCAATAGATAGACCATCCAGCTAGAGGAGTAGTTACAGAAGCAAAAAGTAGCTGCATGCAAAGCAAGGAAACCGGTGAATCAGGAAACTGTTGGTTTTAAGGGCTATTGTGAGGTGTAGCCAAGGGGTTTGCCGCTGGAAAATCGGTCTCCAGCAGAGACAAATTGTGAAGTCCAGATACTTCAGATTTATTTTCCAGGGGTTTATTAAGCTAGAATATAGCATGGTATAAGGGACTGTAATCTTCATTGATTTTTCTTTTGCTTAGAATTCCCTATAGTAAGATCCAGGAAGGTAAAAGTAGGCTCAGAAGTGTGTAGGCTTATTTACGTATTTCAATCTCACTCTGCAGCTCCATTAAGGGAAAAAAAAAAATATATATATAAAAAAAAAAAGAAGAGAGAAGAGGAAAATATCAGTGCAATATTTTTTTCTGTGCTATTTCCATTCGTTTCACCAGTCCTATCCCAGTGTACAACTGGTGCAATAGAAGGGAGAATCCACTTGAAAATTAGTGCTTAGAGCCTTGCAGGTTGTAACAAGAAGAGTGCCATAAAATAAGGCCAGGCCTGATGAAATTAAAATGGGCTATTATTAGACTGGTTTAAGATGACAACAGAAGTTGTATTCCAGTGCCCTTGGGATATATAGTTTGGCTTTATTATTCTGATTAGGGCAGTCAACAGGGAGAGACTGCAAATAGATTTTCTGCATCTTATAATGGACTCAAATAGCATTGCATGGATGGATGGCTTGGGCTCTGTGTAGCTGGAAGGGTGTTTAATCTTCAAGGGTTAGTTAAGATTCAAACTTCTGTGACTGACAGCACTATTCTATTTAATTTTTACAGTTGCAACCTCTCTTCTGTACCTTAATGAACAAATTATTTCCTGAGACAGGAGTCCCTTGGTTTAAGCAATGGAAAATCTGTAGTGTTTTCTATCACCCGCTCCCACAGAAGAAAATTTTCATTCAGCATACAGAAACTTCATAAAAATATGTGTCATTCAATATTTTTGTAACATGGGGTAGGAAGACTCACCTCCTGTATTTCCCAATGGGAGACGGTCCCTGACACCAGTGCTGCTGAGCTTTCTAGGGGTACACAGGCTGCCCATGATAGGCTGTCCCTGGCTTGCTTCTGCATGCAGAGTCATAAAATCAGTGGATTTCAGATTAGAAGGCCTATCTCATCAAGACTGTCTATCCTAATATTAAAAAGGGATATTACTTGAATAACTTGAAGAATAGAAAAAGAAAATCCATCTCTCCCAGCATGCTTGAAAGTGTGAAGACCACTCGGATATGACCACAGGCACTACAGCAGGGGTGAATCTGTGGAGGGAAATGGGTTGTCTGACCCCCACGCTGTACACTTTGGGGGGTTTTACTTCATACTTGATCTAGTCTGGTTCCATGGACTGGGAGACACAGTTTTACCTGAGAGAAATCCAGGTTGTGCACTCGAGGCCACTCTGGGAGACAGCAAAGTAAGGCAGGAGGGGATGTTTGAGCAGTTGGCTTCAAAAGTGTGCTGTATACCCAAACTAGAACTCTGATATGGATCCACCCCAATTTACTGACGCTACATCACTACAACAATAAAGAACTCTGCACTGGTGAGATATTTTACTCATAAACCACAAACAGTTTTACAAGTGTGGTTAAAGATGATTATAGCTTTTTAAGAGAACTGATCACCCGTTCCCTTGACTTCCTTGGGAACTGAGAAGAGCATCTCTTCACAGACAGCTCTTACCCAGAGTTCCAAAGTGAGTCACTGACAGAGCAAAGGCTGCTGTGGATGTGGCCCATAATGCTTTCTCTTTTTTCACTATACTGTACTACAAGCCTTAGCTTTCTTTCACTTTATCATGCTTTCTGATGTGTTTACCAGTTTTTAACATTCTGGACAAGACAAGAAATAAATCAAAAACCTGCCTGGTTGATCATGTTATGAAGATACGTGGTTTTGCTTGCTGTAGATGCAAGTGCTTGACAGAGAGAGCTCTCAGTCACAAGTCAAAGAAAAGTCACCCCCAACAAAACCATCCTCACAGCCAATTCTCACGCCAGCTCGGTTGACTCCTGTCCTGCCTAATCCAGCAAGGAATTCCAGCAAGGGGTCTGTGTTCGTGCTTGGGAACAGGAACAATCCCTTTGAGCTTACACTGGAAAGTTCAGCCGTTGCAGCTTGCTCTGCCACAGTTTGATTTCTTTATTGTACATTTAAAATTGAGGAACTCCTGATAAAAACCCTTTCACAGACAGGGCAAGACATGGCACCTCTTTACAGGATCCCAGCGGCAGTGACTCAATTACAAAGGCTCAGTTTCCGTCCTTCTTCATCCCAGACGGACTAAACGCTTTCCTCTTCTTTTGTGATACTATAATCTGTTAGCAGTGTAACACTGATCTCTGAGCCATGCGTACTGCCCGTGACTGACAGGGCTCTGGTAGGTGTATTACTGTGGGCAGCGCTGGGAGGCTTTGTACGAAACTTTGCCTTGCAGCACGAGACTTGCTTTTTAAAATGTTGCCGGAAACTTTTACTCAGCCAATAAAGAGCAAAAGGGTTGATGCAGGAATTGCTGAAGGCCAAGGCACGGGAAAAAATAGTAGCTATCAGGTGAAAGGTGGAAGCGTCTACAGAAGCATGGTATGTAAAAGAGCGGTATAGGTAGAGGATGTGGTTAGGCAACCAGCAAAAGGCAAACAAAGCAACAAGGACCAGCACTGTTTTTGCAACTCTCTTGCGGGATTCAATCTACAAGAAAATAATGCATATCTGGTATTAATAGCAATTAGTAACATGTTCATATAGTTGGTGCTGATTTTGAAAAGGGTCTAAAAGTCATAGAATCATAGAATAGTTTCATCTGGAAGAGACCTTCAAGAACATCAAGTCCAACCCTATTCCCAGCCCTATCAAAACCACTAAACCATGTCCCTAAGCACAACATCTACCCATCTACACACCTCCAAAGATGGTGACTCCACCACCTCCCTGGGCAGGCTATTCCAACACCTGACAACCCTTTCAGTAAAGAAATTCTTCTTAATATTCAGCCTGAACCTCCCCTGGTTCAACTTCAGGCCATTTCCTCTTGTTCTATTGCTAAAGTCTAAATAAATAAGTCAAAATTAATAAATAAGTCTAAATGCATTAGTAACCAAGAAAAGCAAAATGGAAAAAAAATAAACCACGTAAAAGACGTGTAGATGTGGTGCTCAGGGACATGGTTTAGTGGTGACCTGGCAGTGCTGGGTTAATGGTTGGATCTGATGATCTTAAAGGTCTCTTCCAACCAGAATGTTTCTATGATTCTATGAAACCAACAGAAAAATAGATCTATTTCATAGTTCTTTTAACAAAGTGTTTCTAGTGCAGAGCTTATTCCCTTTCCATTATAAATCACATGGCAATCTCACCTGAACTAGGATTTGAAAATACAGTAGTTAATGTGTCAGCTCACACGGATGAGGTCTCAGTGTTTACAATTCAATGTTTTAACTTCCGAGTTTAATAGGGTTCTAATAAATCAAACCAAACCCCATCGCTCTTCAGGAAATCATGCACGCTCACAATTAAGTTAATGAGTCATGAGCACGTGCTTAAGTGCATAACTGAATTTGGAGTGCTAATATGGGCTGAGTTTATGGAGCTTTTTACTCTGTTATCTGGTAAAGGTTTTGAACTCAAGAATTCAGACTTAATCAGCATGAGAGATTTTGGAAGATTGAACGCTTTAGTGCTTGATCATAACTTACCTGCTTGCGGGCATGACCATGTTCTTCTGCTGGCATGTTGGAAGTACTTTTATATAAAGTTCTGGCAATAAGAAAATAGTAGACAGAAATGATGGCTAAGGGTACAATATAGAACACTAAGAAGCAAATCAGGGAGTGAGCTTCCTGCAGGATCTTCTCAGTTACGGGATAGGGAGCACATGCCTCAAAAGTTACATTTTTCTCAGGATTGCTGAAGGAATACAGATCTGAAAAAACAGCCTCTGGGATAGCAAGTATCATGGAGACAATCCAAACACAGCCAGCTTTACAGCAGGTCCTCAAGAGTGCATCTGAGGTCTGCAGTTCCAGGGGCTTAACGATGGCTCTGTACCTAAAACCAACCAACCAACATCATTATCAGAACAAATGCAGCAATAATGCAAGCCCTGACAATGCAGACTTGTTTAGGATGAAGCCATCTCTGTTCTCACTAAACTAAGGGTGATAGACTCATCTTGGAAATGAGCACAGACGCTAGCTCTTTGTAATTAAGATGGAAATGTAAAAGTTCATTTTAGGCACGTATTTTAATGAATTGGCTGGCAGGACTTGTCATTAAATCCTTCCTAAGTAAAGATGATTTCTGCTGTTTGGACTGGGATCAGTAAGGGGAATCATCTTTCCTATCTTTACGGCACTGCCTAGTAAGGCAAATGAGGGAATTAGTATGCAAAGCGGTGAAGGTATGAATCAGGTTAACTATTTCATACACACATAAACCCAAGCACGCACACCCCTCCTTTCTTCTGTGTTCTTAAGATCCCACCCGAGTGCAGTGATCTGACTCAAAGTAGCACTCCAGTACTCATTAATGTTTATAGAACAGGAGCTAAATCCTGCTGTTGATTCATGGCTGTGATTCTGCAGCATGTGGACTGAGTCAGACACATGAGAAAAATCTGGGTAAATCTATAGATGTGTGAAAATCTGTGTGGAAATGAGACATGGAAAAAGGGCCAACTGCCATGAAGGTGGATGAAGCCCAGGAAACAATATAACCTGCTCCCAAAGTATTGGGGGCTCTCGATGGTACAGAAGGAAGAGACCCTTCCAGGGAGGCACAAGACTGGCATGAAAGGAAAGGCAGTGAAAAAGGATCTGGAGGACAAGACATCTTACTTTTATCATTTTGCACAACCTGAGGATCCGTTCTTTTTCTCCTCTAGACAACTTTAAATAGAAAACTTGCAAGCTAGACTCCTCCTTATCAAAGAAATACCATTTTACTGACTTTGAGCTCTTCTGGCATACTGGAATATAATAATCTGACGCTGAGCACGTGACTGATGTTCTGAGCTTTCGCAGTATGTTTACCATATAGTTACCCCGTAAAAATGTAGAATGGAATATTTTAACAGCTGCCATGAAGAATTAAATACAGAAGCACCTGTCTAAATCATAAATCATAGAATAGTTTGGGTTAGAAGGGACCTTTAAAGGTCAACTACTCCAGGATGGATTCTGAACTGACATCATACAGGACTAGGACCTTGGAACTATGATAGATAGTTCAGTGCCAACATTAGCTTTATATTCAGCAGTAGTTAAAAAACCACACACTAAAACCTAAAAAAATAGAATCAAAAAAAGCGAAATTTTTGGAATTATTAGGAAAACAGTGGAGAGCAAAAGAAACTGTTGTGGAATTAGCTGTATCTCTGGCTCACACAATTCTTGAACATCATGTGGTGCTCTGCACACACCCTAGCTCTAAAAAACCCCATACTAAGGATGGAATATAACATGAATATCCTGGCAGGATGGAAAGGGATCACTGTCTCTTCTAGCACAACAGCCAGGGCCAGCGAACACAGTCACATGCAAAGCACAACAGAAAAAAAAAGGAGTTGTTTATGCAACAGGCAGTGAAAGTCAAGAAGAGGGTAAACAAGGATCTAGAAAAGAAATCCACTGTTATTAAATTGGCAGAAACCACATCTGCTCGGGAGGTCATTTGAATGCTTGGTGTGTAAGTGTAGCATTGGAGAGTGGGATTTGTTCTTTCTACGTGTCTTCCTTTCTTGTCCTTATACTACCACTGCTGACGGCTGACATTAGCCAACATGGACCCTTGGTCTGACCCAGTCTGGCCATTCTTGTGTTGGCCGATTTTTTTTTGAGTGCATTAACAGTAGAATTGCCTAAGTTTTGGACACATGAACTGCTTGCTATCACCTACAATCCATACAATCCACAATTGCTGGCATACAAAATGAGAATCTTTTTCTCCCTTAGTACTAAAATTAATTTTGGTCTTTCCTGCTCCTTTGCGTGCTCATGCACGTCGTGACTGAACTGAAATCTCAGCTGAGTTTTGTTCATTCAGAAAAGAAGTGCATGGGAAACTGATTGTTCAGCAACTCCTGACGGCAGTCAGGTGGGAGCACTGATCTCTACTGACAGTACTGTCATTGTCACCAGAGTTTGATTTTAGGACCTCTAGACTAAAATATCTCTGGGAAAGATATAAGAACTATAAGAGGAAATATTGAAAGTCAAGCACTAAGCACTTACCAAGCTGATAATTGCTATAGCATTGCAGTAACCATCAAATCACGAGAGTCATTCACTTGTCCCCCAGTCTGTTCTGTGTTTTATTTTGGCTTTTTCCCCACATGTCAATCTTTTACGTTCTAGGATTTTAAAGCCTCACTGCATGCATAGCACAAAGTTTCCATTCAGTCATTTTCGCAGTTTTATTCTTCATCTTCCCCAGCTACTTTAGTGCACCACTAGGTAGCACCAATATACTGTGTTTTCCCTGCCTTAAGCAAGTTCCCTTTTCTGTGCAGTTGAGAAAAAAGCAAAAAACCCTGTACTGTACTTCAAGCTAATAAAAGGTCAAAAGACCTCAAGAGTCTTTCTCACTTCACTAAAAAGAACTGCTCCAATTTTTCTAACACACGTTTTAAAATGAAATGGGAGAGTGATTGTTGGCTTTTTATTTTTTTAGTCTCTTACAACCTGCCATTTAATATTGTGCAAAATGATAATTTCTGCTTATTTATTCATTTCTAGCTTCACACCTCCAGTATCTCCTGGCAAACCAGTCGCATCAGACCCACCTGTCAGCACTGAGAACAGTCAGGGTAAACACTGACACTCCAACTGAGGTTAACTGGATAAAAGACAGCAGCTTGCACCCAATTCTTCCGAAGACCCAGGTATCCACAATATAACGTGTTGCATCTACAGGCACACAAGTTAATAAAAGCAGCAGGTCTCCAAATGCCAGGCTGGTGATGAAGATGTTTGGAACCGTCTGCATTGATTTAATCTTGAAAAAGACTTTGATGAGTATAGCATTTCCAAGGAGACCCACTGAAATGATCACAGCATATGTAACATAAATTGTACACAGTATTTCTAATCCAGGAAAGGAGTCTTCGGTCCATTTTTCATTTGTGGTTTCATTATCAATGATTGATTTCAGTTCTGTACCATTTGTAGATGCACACAAAGTCTGATTAGCTGAATGCAAGTACACTTGAGGCATTTCTTTAACTGTTTCTTCTTCCCAGGCTGGACTTAAACTGATCAAAAAATCAGTATTTAGCTTGCAGCATTATCAGCAAGGTGAATGGAAAGGTACAGATCTGTCTCTGAAATTAAGATTCTTGTTGCACATTAAGTACTTTCATCCCCTTCTGGGTCTCAAAACATGCCTAGGAGAAATGCACACAGATCTTCTGAACTGTGTAGAGGGTGGAGAATTTTTTTATTGGCTTTTCAGCTAGTGAAGCAGAGAGGGAGGAGGAAAAAAGCAAAAAAGGTTTTCTTTTTTCTTGGCAGTATCTCGCAAGTAAATATTGTGTTGTAATTACTGTAGCGTTAGGGTTTGCCTATTACCTAGCAAATGTTTGTTGGGGTTTTTTTTTCCAAAATACTCTAAAAAGAAAATCAAATGAAACCTGAAATTGTTTACTCAACAGTACAGGCAAGCACAGAATATACTAATTTAACACAAAATTCTACAGTATACCTTAATGGCAGATAAAATATCTCAGAATATAGCTAGTATTTGCTGAAAAAGCCGTAGAGACAGCCTATGCTTGTCTACGTTCTGATTAGTCTTTCTAGCACAGAAATGCAGTGACCTTCCAAAAGGCAATGTAAGATTGATGCTTATGGCCATAATCCTGCTAACACTTCTATTAGAGCTTAGATTTGTCCCTTCAAACAGTCCCATTGTCATCAAAGCCACAACTTGTGCTGAAGTTTGAACAGGTTTATAGATAGTTGCTCTACGGAAGCCTGTTACCTTGCAATAAACCATGTATTTATTGGCTTTGGTTGGTACAACTGATGATTCAGATTTTCTTGGAGAAAAATGACTTTTCACAACGCTATCTCAAACTTGTTCGTACTATGGGGTTTCTTATCTTTAGATCAGTCAACAGTCAAATCTTAAACTCTGCTCTGTGATAAACTCATGAATAACTTTAATATAAACCAAGGTACAAGGAATGTCACCTGTTGAGTTAAATCTTAGGAAATTAAGAAAGCCCAGACCTCATTTCTAAATAGTGGAAGTGGAAAATATATCGAAGGACTGAGCTTTATGACTTGAAAATGGAGCTCAGTAGCTGAAAGTTTTTTCCTTCAGGTTGTTCTTCAGCTAATACATTGAGTGGAGAAGGTACCCTGCTCAAGTCCTAAAAGCAATCTTGTAGCCAAGTCCTTTTATCGTTAGCTGCACAGACAGGGACACACAAAATAAAGTTTGCTTCATTTACTCAAAAAATTCCTCTAAGTGCTATGCATGAGAAGTCTAATTTTCCCCTCTCCCAATCAGAATCTTTGCAAACACAACTATGCCACAGGTAATCAGGTGGTGATAGATGAGGTGGCAGATAGATCAGAGGGAGGAGCAATGCTGTAGCCAGGTGGAAGAAGGAGTCACTGATACAAAAAGGATGCATGGGTTAAAAATTCCAATTATGTTTTTTGAAAGTGCGTTTAGAAGAGAAGTTCTTGTCACGATCAACTGTAATGTATCCTTTTATGCAGGCACAGTATGTAGGTTGCTCACAGATTTAGGTGCCTTTGAGGATGCCCGATTATGTTGTCCACCCACACCGGTGTAGTACTGTGCATCGTTTTTAATATAGAGTTCAGCAACTGTAGCAGATTGTGATGGCTTAATGTCAGATGCTTACATAAAATGTATAGGGGAAGTAGGGTATCACCAAGCACTGGGAACTAACTGCTCTCCACCACCTGCTGAGTACTCAAGAGTGGCATCTCAATGAAACATCAGGTGTTTAGCTGAAACGGGAATTTAGCTGAAATAAACTTACTTGTCTTGAATTCTGCTAGAGGCTGGTTGATGCACCAAAGTTCAGCTAGCAGAATAGTTCCCAGCCTCATACAATCCCAGAGCTCTCAGATTCATCCAAAAGTTTAGGGCTGACACCATGAAATTTGAGGCTTGATTTGTTCTGTCACTTGACTATTTTGTACAGCAGGATGGAGGACCTGAACCAATACCCCTCCATGTAAGAGATAAGCCAGAGGACTGGAGTCTCTTGAGCTATGAGATGCTCCCAACAGTTGTTCTGGGGGATGATTCAGGTATGAAGAGAAAGGTGACAGACTTCCCAACCCATATTTAATCCTCTTGAGGACACCAGCATGTGCCAGAGATGAAAGCCACCTCAGAAAGCAGCAAGGGCTTAAAATTATGTTTACTCCTGGTACTGCATGTGCTGTTTATTCCAAACTGGACCTGAATTCATACATCTGAACCTGAATACTCACTCTAATGCTTCATGCTTTAGAAGCCTGCATCTCTTGGAAACAGACACATTTTCCTGTCTCTCTCTCTAATAGGGCACAGTACATAGCTAACTCCACTCACAGCAGCGTGAAATTCTTTTTTCTCTTTCTTGTCTTTTTCCAGCTTTCTGCCTCCTTGGGGGAATCTGGAAGAAGGAAGCTCCTTCATTTTCACAATTCTTCCTACAGTCCTGGTATTACTGTAGGTTTCAGCCAGTTGGCCAAGTTCTTTCTTTATGCAGCATGAGATATTTCCTTAGTTGATCATTGGAGGTGAAAAATATTATTTTGAAAAAGCACACAAGATAACATTCTCCAGACCCAACAAAAGCCCAAAGGACAGACAGTAAACATGAAATATGCAATGTAGAATTTCAGTGTTTGTGTTCATTCATTTTGTGTGCTCTTCATTAGTGTCATAGGTAGAAACCAGGCAGGAGAAAATACGCTGCATTTTTAACACAGACTGGTAGCTTTCAGTTGTGCAAATCCAGCTGAAAAGGAAGAGAATGACATCATTATTCCAACCAGTAAACAACTCTAAGGCATTATTTCAGAGCTCTGTCTTCTGGTGTAAAGAGAAAAGCAATTTGGGTAATTCTGACTATTGTTTCAAGCACCAGGCTTCACAGAAAATGAAAATTCCTTTTGAACTCCATGCTGAAAAAAACCCCAAAAAACAAATGAGTAAAATACTCAAGAGTATATCATTTAGCTGTATTTTTAATGCAAATTTTCTGGTTTAATGCAGTGTGACTGCTGACTTATGTCATTTCCATGTGCTGTGTAGTGTCACCCACTCAGAAAAATCTTTTGAAACCATTTGCTCTGCACCAAGCCAAAATATGGAGCAAACAGCTAAAATCTTAACTCCCATCAAAGAAATGGATTTTCCAAAACTGTTATTATTTTGTGCAGGGTGGGTTTTTTTATTGTTGTTATTTCAGTATACATTGATCATGCTGCATTGACGTTATTTATACAAATATGTCAAAATGCTGTGGAGCTAGAGTGCTTGGAACACAAAACTGATACACACTGATACACTGGAACAGGCTGCCCCTGATACACTGGAACAGGCTGCCCAGGGAGGTTGTGGAGTTTCCTTCTCTGAAGACATTCCAAACCCACCTGGATGCGTTCCTGTGTGACCTGATCTAGGTGATCCTGCTCTGGCAGGGAGGTTGGACTGGATGATCTGTTGAGGTCCCTTCCGACCCCTACCATTCTGTGATTCTGTGAACAGCAGCTGTATTAGCCAGACAGGTATTTTTAGGATTTTTTTAACTCATTTCTCAGGTCATTATTATCATTTCTGCATAGAACTATTTAGTTGTCTTAATTATTCTTTTATGTCTCAAACTCATTTTGGACTTTTGCTTTGATTGTCTCTCCTAGCAATTTTGCCATCTGTTTATTGCTGGCTGATATATCTTTCTGTCTCTCCAGTGAGGGAACTGACGTTCATGTTCTTCGAGTGTTAATGGCAGAGAGATACCGAACAGCTTGTCTATCATAGTCCTGAGTTTTGGTAGACCGTTGTGGCACCCTCCTGTGTAAAAGGCTTTTCTCAGATTAAGATCTCTCTTCTACAGATGAGCCTGATTGCTGTCCACATGCCCAGACTGTTCAGCACAGAGCAGGACTCTGCCCTTGGGTCACCACAGGCACATTCCTCTTACTCCTCCCTGGATGTGGCAAACTGCTTTGAAGTCTAGAAGGCTGCCTAGATCAATGTAAATCTCTCCCTTCCGGCAAATCTCAGTAGCCTTCCTTTTAGGTCATCTTCTTTTGACATAAAGGTGAAGGAAGGCTTTTTGCTCCTTGAAGGTGTCCTAACCTAGAATCCTTAAGCTACTCTAGTTTATAAGCTAGATTCTGCAGTTATAACTAGAATGATGTTATCTAAAATGTCATTTTCTTCTTAGTGTTTTCTCAACCGGCTTTTCCACATTCGTACTGGGAAGAGACCCTGCTCTAGAGACAGCATTCTCAGGGCTGGGTGTGCATAGTTACCTCATTTCTGAATTGCATCTGCGCTGCAGCTTTACCGTCTTCTCTTTAAATTGAAATTGCCAATAGCACGACAAATAATGGCAAGATGGGGGGACAAAGTATCATAACTCATGTCAATGGTAAGAACAAAGCTTTTATCTGACAGCCATTTGATGGGCTGTATGACTTGTGTGACTGTTCTGTTTTCTAGTGTTCAGGCAGGTAAGCACTAAATGGGAAAGCCTGAATGTACACCTGGAGTGAGTGTCTGTGTCAGAGGCACCAGTCCATTTTAGAGCAAATTACTAACACATCCAGGGCTGTTTCCAGGTCTGCTCTGTCCTACTGCGAGAATGGGAATGAGTCATTTCTGTGCACTACATCCAAGTCCCTCCCTAAACAGAGAGACCATCACCTCCCCATCTCACCAGGCATCCATTCTGGATTTCCTTGCCTGCGTCACATTCATAGCATAGTAAAACCACTGATTGTCGAAGACTACCCATTTAAGAGAAAAATACATTGCTTTATTTGTGGCTTTATCTCCCTGTGACCTGTGTGGACTTGATTCTACATCAAGGGCAGAAGTTGTTGTGCAGACACGGAGACTCAGGGCATCAAGTCCTGCAGTAATGTTTGATTAGAACCACGGACCTGTTTTTTTGGAACTGAGGATGAGCTATCCAGTTACACTTCCAAATACCAAAGACTTATCAGCATGTCTAGGAGCAAAAATAACACCATCAGAGCCCTTAGTGTTTTGATGGCGAGATAGAAGGTCAGTTCGGACGAGCTGTCAGGAGCAGCATTCAGTGATGGATATCTTCTTGGTTAAAATCTAAGAAAATAGCTCCTGATTTTGTTACAATGTGTAAATCCAGGCTACTCAGTGGAGTTAGTGGGACTTAGTTTGCCTGTGACAAGATCTCAAATGCTGCCATTAATCGACATCTCCAAATACCTCTTATCCTGTTTCTCCGTTCTTGCAGCCCTTCCAGCCTCCTTTTCCTAGAGTTTCCTCAGCCAGTTTCAGTATGGGAATGGCCAGTGAAATACTGGTGTCCTTTCTCAGAAAAGAGAGAAAAATAAACACTGGAATGTATCCTTGAATTTCTTCTTTTAGAAGAACAATCAGGCAATGAAGTAATATAGCAAATGTGGTTCTATCGGGCGTCCTTGAAACTCTCAATGATACATTCAATTTAGAACCATTATAGTGCCATTACATGCTAAATACTTTCTGATACCTAAAAGCAGAAAGCATTTTGCATTAAGACTTAACAATCATCTTATGCAATTGGTAATTATCTTCCCAGTATTTTGATTTTTAATCTCCAATCATTTGCCATAATGACATTTCTTTCATTGTCCCAGTAATAGCTGCCTGCTAAATTTAAAAAGAATTACACATTTTGGGCAGAAGTATTGCTAAGCTGTATTGCTAACCACTACTGTAGATCCACAAACTGCCAGAAGAAAACTTCAACAAGCTGTGCTGACCTTTAACTGTTGTCCTATGTAACGTGTCTGTCGTGTGGTTATCAAAGCACTGTACATACGTCGAGCTAGAAGGCAGTTATAGCCACTTGCCCATGCAGAGAAATAATAAGTCTCCAGGGATCCCTGAGTGAGCTGCCTGGACTGTGGATCTGCATCCACTGACTTAGTTGGTACAAAGGGTGGCGGAGTTCTGTGCCCATCTAAATAGCAAGATGGGAGTGGGGAAGGTTTTGCCTGAGTCATCACAGCTGCTGCAGTGATTTTACTGTATTTTTTTGTTTCTTTTGTATTGTCTATCCTATTGTTAACAACCCACTGAGAGCTGACATCAAATAATTGTCTTCGTAGATAAATATACTTTGAGAAATCCTTCTTTCATTGGTTTAAAATAGAGCACGCGTTTCCTAGTGTTTGCTAAAAATAAGCAATCCGGGAGTAAATGAGAATGACTTGGAAATCAAAGGAGCTTTTATATGGCTGCTTTCTCAGAGAGCGAGCAGAGTCAACTGATACAATCAAAACCGCGGGGAGGAGGACGCGTTTGTATCGGTAACACACCGTTGCCTGTCAGGTCACGTTTAAGCCAGAGCTGCAGAAGCTGTTCCCATCACTTAAAACTCTTCGGATGTGAATCACAAGTGCATAGCAATTTCTTATTAGATTTGTCTTTGTGTCCTGTCCTCTCCCGGTGAAAACCATCAATGCAGAATTCTGTGACAGAATGTCAGCGTCGATAGGTTGGAGAAGAGCAAACGTAATGGTGCCGGCGCGGAAGATATTATTTCAGCTCAAAGAAAATTACACATCTTCACTCCGTCTGACAACCTAAACAATGCCGTGCTTGAAACATAAAGGATACACTGTTTAGCTGGAAAAGCCATTAGGCGTATGATGGAGAGTGGAAGTGAGCTAACCACCTTCCCAGAACAAATAGTGCTTTGCATTTTACATAAGCAAGTTGACAGGTTTTTAAAAATTTACTTCCAGATTCTGTATTTTGAATAGAAAATAAAAATAAAAATGCATAGCAAGAATGGAGAACTGACATCACTCCACATCGTGCAGCTTGATCTTCTTCCCGCTGTTACACCTCCAAAGCAGGAAGCACGCTGGCGGAGCTGCCCAAGAAATGGCATGTCCAGCCATTTCTCAGCAGCCTGAGAAATCTTAAATATTCCAACACTTTTCTCACTGCTTGTCTGCCTTTTATCCAAATCTTTGTGGCTCCTAATCGTTTAATAACATTACGAGGGCATTTAGCAAAAGCTTTAGAAAATCAAGGTACATTTCCTCTTTTATCAGGAACGTAATAAAACAATTACAGTGTGCAGGAGACAAAGGCAGTCTCATTTTGCTCTCGTATTGATCCTCTTTTGCTGCCTTTTTATTTGAAATTAGAGTAATAGAAAATAGAGTTGGGAGGACTTCCAACAGGTCTTCCAGTCCATCCTTTGCCCTAAGGCCAAATCAACTTATACCAGTTCTGGCAGATTATTTGTCTTATCACTATGATTGTTTTTTAAGACCTGCAGTGATGGCAATTCCATGTGCTCTCTAGACCACTTATTCCTTAAAATTAGAAACTGTTACCTAATGTCTAGTCTAAAATTAAGGCTATTACCTTCTGTCCTATAAAGCTTATGCAGAAAGACTTGCTGCACGAAGGAGAACAGTGAGGGTCAAAGCAGGGGGTAGGGAAGGTGACAGGGTCAGACTGTCCATGCACCTAGACTTACTGATATCACAGCAGAGACAAACTGGTGTAAAAAGGGACTCAGGGGGAAGGCTAAAGCTCTAGTTCCTCAGAAGATCTCTGCAGCCTCCTTCCTTAACCTCACAGGACACCTCTGGGGCGTGCAGCAGCCAGATTAGGGGTGCAAGGAGAGTCAGGCACAGCTTCAGCACACACTGTGTCTTGCTTCTCATTGCAAAGCAGGGAAAACTTGTACGCAGCAGCAGATTCCAGAGCAAGGAGTTTACTAATGAAAATAAAGAATACAGGCAGAGGATGACAGTTTAAGTGGCCAAAATACTGAGCTGTATTTCATATTCAATTTCCTTCTCATTGAAAGAAATTTCAAGTTACAAACTAATGGGTACGAGGTGGAACTTGTTTGCTTGTTCTTAATGCCAAGGAACTGAAGGTAATCGGTCTCTTTTCAAGTAGGCTGGTTGTAACTACTGTACTTTGAAATATTCATCTTTTTTCCACTAATTGCTGTGTGGGAGTTATTCACAGAATGAAAGAACCTTTTGTATTTGCTATCATACATACCAGCTTGAAGACATCGCTCCATTTTATGTTTTTACTTCTCTGTTATGGGTACAGGTTAGCATTTTACTATATTAGCAGTCATCAAAAAATCCGTGCTTGGGTGATAAAGAGCATTCAAAACTGAAACTATGATTTGGTTGAGCAGGCAAATTACTGATTCAAACACATTTGCTGGAAGCAAGCCCCTCTTTAGTAGGAGAATAAAGTTAAGTCTCTCTTGTGATGTTATGAAACGGAGTTTACTTCCTGCTGTATCCACAGCAAAGTATTACTAAAGGGAAAACTTCTTCATCACCACATCCAAAGACAGGAGGATTTTATCTGCTATTGTTCTGTTGTGGGTTTTTTTGCAGGAGAGGTAACCTGAAACTCATATTGTACACATGGATACCCACGAGAGGTAGGAATGTCAGGTTTTCTTGTTTCCACATTCCATTTGATAGCACTGGGCAACATTTTCAAACATTTAAAGATGTATCTACATCTCTTTAGAGACCTAAATCCAAGTCAGCAGTGCCAGCACTTCTGAAAGTAAAAACATACAACTGAAAGGAGCATCTTGGAAAGCTGAGTCCAATTTCTTAATGTGTAAGTTGATGAAATTCCACCTCAGAAAAAGTAAGGAAAGATACTGGTTGAGGTACCTCATGCCATCCGTGCTTGAGAGAGTCAGGCAACAAGCTCAAAAGTATGTCTTGAAACTCAGTATTATTGGTATTAGGTTCTAAGGCTAAGTATCAGATGAAGAAGGAGCAGAGGGATGGAAGGCGGGTGTAAAGAGGAAAAGAAGCGGACAAACTATGAGAAGGGCTAATGATGAGGAAGAGAATGTTTCCAGTCTCTGTTAAACATGAGGGCTAATCTTGGAAACACAGCGGGTCTAAATCCTTATGTGGTTAGTACTGGCACTTCACCGAAGCCTAGAAAGTAGAATCATGGGATTTTTTAGCTCTATAATTGTGTTCAGAGTGATAATTGTACATTAGAAGCAATTATTTAGACCAACGTTTATTTCTGCATATCACAAAAGAGAACCATCATTAGATAATCAGAAGAAAACAAATTCCATATCAATGAAAAAGTCTTGCTTTCTGTGGATAGTTCAGCCCTGTATCCATGGGCAGTATTCTTCGCGAACAAGGATGTTTGGTCTCACCATCTTCAGGAGGTACAGCACTGGGATTGTAATAAACTTCAGCTATGAAAAATAATTAGGGAAAAATTTCCATTGTCAGAATTTGGTTTAGTATATTTAGAAAGAAGCCTGTCTATGCAGAACTCCCTGGTTTAATATCTTTGGGGAAATAACAGAAATCGGCATGTTTCCAAAAAACCCAGGAATGTTTGGTGCTGAGGTCAGAATTTCTGTGAAAGCATTACTTTTTCAAAATATGGGTCTGCAACAGTTTCATCATCTTGGAAGGCAGAAACTCCTACTGGGATTCTTCTGGATTAAGCAGCAGGTCCTGCTCAGCTCTCTGCAACCCCCAAGATCTTTTCTTTATTGGGAACACTGCAATAGACTATAGTGCTCCCTCACTGGAACTAGGTCCCATGAGAATGACAGCCAGCTGGCCCAGGGGAAAATACCCCTTAGGTGCCTAAGGTAGAAGCTGAGCAAAGAGTTCCCTTCCTTTTGGAGAAGAGCCATACCAAGATCTTAAGGGCTTTCTTACTTTCCTTAGTAGAGCAAAAGCCGTCTGTAATGTAGCCAATTAATCCCAAACTGAAGCCTGGCACAAACAAAGTAGTGAAAGGTTTCCTACTTATTTCCATTTGTTGGGATTTGACAGTCACCATATGGAGTCTATTGCATTCTAGTCTCCTCAATGCACAGTTTTTCTTACCGATCCTAAAGTTTATATCCAGAGAAGTCCTGGTAAGGAAATCTGAACCATTAAAAGTTGAACTTGTTCCATTAGAATTTAGATTCCACAAAGCCTGGGATGGCAATTTGTGGTTTAAATGCCTCGGTGTAGATCCAGCAGTTGCACCTGACCCACTCCAGTCTGAAATCAGAGAGTGGAAGGCACAGGAATTAAATTCTGTACAGGTGTCACATCTCAAGCTACTAGAGACAAGGGAGGAGAAAGGGCTGTGCTTGCTTGCGTGTGCCATCCCCGCACCTGCCCTGAAGCTGTGGGTCTCTGTGCAGCACCATGCACAATTCCCACCATTACTTTCTACACTGGCACACTTGTGCAGGCGGGGCTGGATACCAGCAATTCAGTCTCCTAGTTCCCCTCTAAGGACCCCAGCTAGGAGCACTAATCTGGATAAGGTTACGGCAAAGAAGACAGGAGGTGCACAAAGGAGACGAGTGGCAGCCCTACCCCTATTGCATCATACAGTGTTGAGCTGGCTTATGCTCAGGGGAGAAGAATATTCTATGTGCTACTTAAAGCATTCTTGCTGAATTCCCCCTCTGCAAATGGAAAGCTGCGTAGTCCTGAGCAGCACACAAAGCACAGGACTGCCGTGTACAGGACATATGTGTTCCTACAGCATTTTTAGTCTGATTTCCTGAAAAGACTAAACCAACTGACTTACCTTTTCTTTTGTTATACCCTATCAACTAATTCTGATTGACACACAGAGGTACTAAAGTTAATTTCTTCAAACTAGCATCACTGGGGTAACCCAGAATAAGCCACAGCTCATGTTATCTCTTGCTGAGCTGATAGCAGAATCTTAGAATGATTTAGGCTGGAAGTCTTCACTCCAAACTTCTGCCCAGAGTTGGATCAGGTTGGTCAGGCATCCGTCCAGCTGAATTTTGACTTTTCAAGGAGAGAGACTCTTTCCACCACCTCTCTGGACCATTGTCACCTATTTAACAACCCTCATTGTAAAAAAAAATGTGTTTCCTTATAAATAATGGGAAATCCTGTAGCTGTTACTTGTGTCCATTGTCTCTTGTCTTCTTGCTGTGCTCCTCAGAGAAGATTCTGTCTCTTCTCTATAACCACCCCTCAGAGAGCCAAAACCAGCAATTACATCTCCCTTCTCCTTCCCAGGCTGAGCAAACCCAGATCCTGCACATAAAAGCCAGCTACTAGTATGTCCAATATCCTGCATAAATTTCCAAATCTTGGCTTTACAAAGACTGGTGGTCCACCAGAAACATAGCTTACGTAAGTGAAGGCTGAATGTCATGTGAGAACAAAACCAGAGACCAAGCTGAAATAATTTTTGGAAATGTATGGTTTTTACTGCATGCTCTCACCTCATCATCATATCACCTAAGCAGTTAATGGAAGAGGATAAAGGCCTCGTAGAGATCAATTATCAATGCAGTGCAGAAATACTATTGAGGGGAGTCTTATTTCTTAACGTAGAATAAATGTGACACCAGTAGCAAGTGAAGACTTATGAATCAAGCTAAACAAGACTCCTCAGTGCTTACCAGAGTAATTACTCAGACCAAATCTTCCCCAGCAAAAGTGTTCTCGGCACTGCTTCACCACTTCATCCTTCATTAGGCAATGGAACAGAAAGATAAAGAACCCTAAAGAAATAAGAAGACATTCACAGGTTTTCAGGGGGATTCTCCAGCCTTCTCCAACCTTTTCTGAACTTTTTGTATGCCATTCAGTCACCAGTACATTATATATGGGGGAGATGTGGTTCCTGGGCCAGCATCATGTTGGCTTAGAATTGCATTGAGTCCTTTGTGCTTATGAAAGGGCAACGGGAAGAGCTTTCTGCAGATTTGGTATAATAATCTGCAAGTCACTGTAGATTCTATCAACCGCTTTTATGCCGAGGTGAAAAGGGTTGTGCCAGCTCTTGGAAAGATGCATTTATTGGGAACCGTGTTTCATAGGCATGAATTTGTGTCTTTAACAGTTTATCTATCACAGCAACGCTATCTAAACAACACTATCATCCCACTATGATGGAGCTTTCCTATTAAAATAGCTAAACACTGTAACACAAAAGCTATATGAGCACTCCTCTTCCCCCATGCTTGAATTACATGATGTTACAAATTTATTTCTATCCACAGCTCTAAACTGTTGCATTTATAGCAGTGCTCCGTTCAGAAATTACCTTGCAAGGTGTTAAAAATGCTGAAGAGGTACAAGAAAAATATCCTCACTGCTCCCCAGGCAAAAAAGACAAACCCCCAAGTTAAGCCCAAAAGGAACACCAAGCTGAAAGCACTTTTGAGGTCTTGGAGAAAACCCTTTTTCCAGAATCTGGATCTCTTTTGTGTCCTTGATTTCACGGAGTGGATTTGAAGGAGAACAGTGATGAACATGGCTGTATTCATCAAAAATATTAAGAAGACATAGGCCACAACGGAGATGTAAAACACAATGTTCTCCTGAATCCAGCAACTGCAAGAAAGGGAGGTAATATTCATGAAGGAGTTTTGTAAGCAGGGAAACTAATGAAGCCTGGTTTCCAAAATAAGTGTCCCGTATGGTTCTCCGATACCTAGTAAGGGGCATTGCCTAACTCTCGTTCTTTTCCCCCAGTGGGGACATTCACAGAATCTCTCCACTTTCCTTTCTTAATGATGATAGAAATTCAGGAACTTTGAGACTTGGATATTTCTGCCGAATTCAAATAAACCTGACAAGTGTTCTACTACTTAATAACGCATACACTCAAAGACACACTGCCTTAGGAAAACCAAGTTAAATACGACTTAATTAGGAGTCTAAATGGTAGTATAACACAGAGATGAGCAGTGGTTAGCTTTTCCTCAGACATAAATTGGTGAATTTTACTGCCTTTTTGCTAAAGATGGGCTTCCTTCTGAGGTGTCACGGGTGTGCGTGCCTCTCTGACGGGATAGAATTCAGATATTCCAGGTAATCATCAACAAGTGATCAGATTGTGCTATACAGAAAGCAGGTGAAAAAAAAAAATAAAAAAAAATGAAGGATTCTTTGTTACAAACCCCTTTTTTTAAAAGGATGAAAGAATGCAGTTTTCCCACTGGAAAATAGAGGAGGCTGAGATGATTTAAATAAAAGAATTTGAAATGATGAAGAGGCAGCGACATGAATTCACATTAAAAAAACAGAAGCAAATGTGCAAAATACTAGAGCAATTATTCTGCCTTTAGGTTTTACCAAGCATCTAGAACATGCAGGAGCATATACAAATGTCCCATCAGTCCAAGTTAATGTCATGTAATGAAAGAGATTTTCCAGCAAGTAAAAATGCAGTGAACTGGCAGAAGCCCTCCCTCAAGCTCAGTCCACTGATGTGAGAGTTACTCCGTGCAGTAGCTGTCCATAAAAATGATTCAATGAAGCAGAAAAGGAAAAGGAAAGGGTTAAGAGAGAAGTTGTTGCCTTCTGGTTATTTCCTGTATCTTTAAGATACTCTGGTGACCACCAAAAAAATTCAGTTATACTTACAAATTGCTGAATGGATTGCTCTCAGAATGTGATCCATTGCCATAGAATTCTTTATTTATAATGAGCACAATAGTAATTACAATAGCTGGCATCCCTAATATGGAAGGCAAGAGAAGAAGAGATATTTAGATTAAAAAGAAAAAATGGGGAACATGGAAAGATGTCAGATAATCTCTGATGAGTTATTACAGCAGACATGATCTTGGGATCATACTCTACCCCTAAAGCTCCTTCTGAAACGAGCGTAATTAAATGTGTGGCATAGCAGGTTTAATCTCCTTATTTACGTAAATTACAAATTACTAGGCATAAAAATATCTGTGTTTGCAAAATGTTTGTGAGTATTCGAACATCTCCAGAAGGGATCCAATCTGGTAAAATAAAACCAAGTGATTATTACTAAAAGCAGAGTGTCAAAGATAAGCAGACCACAGCAGTTTTCATTACGATCTGATAGGGACAGACATTTTCCAGACAGAGTTGTATCAGTCCTCCCTTCCATTCATTCCCCACTTCCCATATTTCTTTCCGTTCTGGCTTTTCTGCTGAGAATGGCTGCCTCCAACCCCTCCATCACGGATGGCTGACCCTGAGAACAATTACGTGTGACATCAGATCTAAGGATAGAGATGACAATATGCTGTACACTATTCAAAAGCCTAAAAACAAACCCCTTTGAAACAGCATCTCATGGTGACCCCAAAAATACACACTGAACTCTGCTCTGGGTCAGTGGCCCTGATAACAGCTTTTCTAACAGCTGAGCCAGGAATTTGGTTCCTTTTTCTTAATATTTGTTCCAAGCAAGTCTCTGATGCTCAGTGCTTGGAGGAAAGGCAAATCAGTGAAGTCCACAGGAGAGATACGAATGAAAGCCAAATCCACCCCTCAGCAGGGAATCATCCATCAAGTGACAGGTCTCACAAGGCCTGGAGAAGATCAAAATGACTTCTGAGCATCAGCAGTGCAAGAGTGAAGGCTGCGGACAGCTCATACTTCCTCAGGCACACACACTGCCGTGAGGTACCACGGAAAATCATTCTTGTAAAGAGCAGGAGAGGTAGGGCAGGCAGTTCCTTACACCCACTTCCACCTTTCCTCGCATATGACTTTCTGCAGGGAGCAACAGGCACTTTCTGCTAATGGCTCTTTGGGCAGAAGAAACTTAAGCTGAACCTGCCTGGGGGAAGAAATTCATCCTTATGGCTCGGGGTGTACACCACACTTCTACTAGCTCAGTGTCCTAACCACTTATTCAAGTACGGCCTAGAGAAGCTAACAAGCACAGAAGTGGAGAAAAAAAATCCACTTACCCCAGCCAGCAATACAGCATTTTAGGATGTACTTTGGGACATAAACATTGAAAACTTTGACAAGAGCCAAGTAAAAGTGAACAGACTCCAGGCTCATCCACGTGAAAGCTGCAAGAAGGAAATAGTGAAGGAGCACGGCCACGGTGATACAGAGACCTGGCTGGTTGAAGGAGGACAGCCAGGAGTTGGTGAGGAAGGTCATGTTCAGCATCAGCAGTGCAGCACAAAGGTTGAGCAGGATTTTTGAAGGGTTGTCTCTCCGCAGCTTTCTAAAAAGAAGGGGAAAGTCCCTGAGGTTATCATTGCATGAGTTGCGCTGGATGCATTTGCTGATGCAAAGTAGCACAAAGGTGTATTTGTCATTTTATAAATTGGCTGCTTGTGCTCTTAAGTTGTGTCTACGTTAATGTTTCATATTGCAGCACTGGTTTTTGAAGCAGATCTCCCAGCCTTCTCTCCCAGAGCTTCTCTGTGCATAGAGACGTCCTAGGGTTTTGCATACTTGGTGGAGGACAGACAGATTTAACATTTTTTTTTTTTTTTTTTTTACTATTTCATCAAACAAATATTGTTATTGTAATATTACTGGATTACAAAAGCACCCACAGTTACTTAAGGCTAGGGCTGCATTGAGCCAGGGGCAACTGACACATACAGTATAAAACAAAACCTATCCAAAGGATGAAACACAAGAAAGAGCAAGAGAAGATAAAACTTTCCCTCTTTTACTGTTGATGTCAGCCAATGTACAGGCTATATAGAGCAAATACTCCCGACTGCTGATATCACCCAATATACAGATGCTCGACTGGATGTACGTCAAGGGTAAATTTGTGAAATGACAGAAATTCTGGAACATACAAGTTGCTGAACAATTCAGGCTACTGTTTTTATTGAAGCATGAGTATTTGAATCCCTCTTATTTCGCCACAGTCACTGGTCAAAATAAAGCAATATTTATCCTGTCAGCTCTCAGTCTTCTCTCCTATGCATCAACCAAAGCACCAAATATTACCAAACATTCTGATAGTTGCTGCAAATTCATTATTGCTAAAGTATTAAATGTGATATAAGAAAAAGAATCAGACTTACTCAAGGGCTAGATATGTCACCAGTGTTATACCCAAAAAAAGGGAAGAAGCACCACATCCTGCATAGCTTATCAGAGTTAATATATGATCGTGTGTGATATCTATCTCTGTCCGGGACAAGTCCTATGTTACAAGATAAAGAATCACAGTTGTTTTCCATAACAGATAAAGAAAACTGCTTTCCACATTTTCACATTGACAATGAAATCAGTTTCTGTTCTACTTACTGCTGCTTTTGGGGGGTTTCCATTAATATTTTATGGTTTTTCTTATTGTATAGTCCTACAGAACATCCAAACTAGTAAAAATACGCAGTATTTAAAGTATCCAGTAATAAGTTGTGATGCTAGAAAAGCTGTACTTCAGAAACCACAAATTCAACGAGGATTCCATGATCTTGCCAGAAATATTCCACTGGGAGCTTGCTTTGTAGGAGAAACTCGGTTTCAATGGCAGCTGCCACACTTGGGAACTGCATAAACCTGCTAAAAGTCTTGGAGAGTGGGAAGACCCTCCACATGCAGAAAGCATCCCTCTGCAAAAAGCAGCTGGGAGGCTGGGCCCTGCTTCTCCACAGCTGCTGCCAGGAGTAAGATTGAGAGGATTTTGTTGTCCTTTGCCACAGTTTCTCTTCTATTTGGTGAAATTTAGAATGTTAGAGTAGTAACCTACATCTCTGAGGTAAATTGACACTGCTGTTAAATACCTGTAACTGTGCTGATTACAAAATGGCAGTGTAGAAGAGGTGTGATCTTAAAATCAGTCTGAATTCTCTTTGCTTGAATGGAAACTTCAGCAAGTTGTCTGAAATCTGTAACATCTAAATTCCTTCCTGTAGAAGCCACATTTTTCCTACCAAGAAGGGCTTTGGAGTCCCTGGAAGCTGGGTCATGCTGACCTCAGGGGAAAGCTGGGCAAGCATCTGAAGGCAAAGGAATGATGGCCTTACCCCATCATGTAGGTTGTATCCTATGGGGACTAGACAACTTTAACCTACTCAGTCTGCTTTGAACTTGCCTAACACTTTGCATTTTTTGCAGCCCATCTCAATTTTTGACATTCAAATTTTAGAGGCAGTTTTCTCTGCAATACAGAGAAATAAAAGACAATAGCTAATGTCATCTCCCACATTTATATTAAACCTCCTCTTCTGCTGGAGCTTAGATAAAACTCTCAGAAAGATGCAATGTCATTAGTTTCCACTGGCAGATAATAAATTTAACACAGTATTTCCAACGCAGCAAATAACACATTAATGTTGATTAAGTTACATTGCAGAGACGCACGAACAACATCTGTAAAATGAATTTGCCTTGAAGCAAGTGACATTTAGAGGACTTTATACCATAAAAGTTATTATAACTGCTTTGTTTGTTATTATTGACTTTGGCAAAGTTGCAGATACCTAACAGGTTGGATGGATATGAATCTCCCATCTCCCCCCAAAACTAGCTATGACTTTGTTTAGTGCCATGGGACTTTTTTGGAGATGATTCATGAAGTACTTACCAGTAGGACTCCAAAATGGGTAAGATGGTTACAAAAACAGATTGTGTAATTCATATCTGTATATTCCATTTCACACCCTGATGTATTCCAACCACCCAGTCCATCTGTGTAATACAGAAAAAGGGATTTTTAAGCAGAGTTAGTCATGCTCAGTCATTTATAGCTCTGCAGCACGCAGAATGTGCGAATGAGAGCTCAAGTTAGTACAGATTGCGGGGTCATTTAGCAGCACATAAGTGAGATTTCACACAGGAACACATCTTACATAGTTGCCTGAGAACCTCAAAACTTGGATAAAAGCCTTTGGTGGAATGAAGAAATAGTTAAAGTCATTTACATGGCTACACACAGAGAAAGCAGGAAGGTAAGGAAAAGTGTGCTGGACTAGATTATGCTGCAGGGTGTGGAAACACAGAAAGCAAGAAATATTTACAGGGCAGAGGATTTGTTTAGGCAGAGTGTAGCATTGAAAATGGCAGATTTTCCCTGTTAAGATTAAATTTATGATCCTATTTATGTGGTTTCTATGACATATTCAGAATCTAAGCCTCTGATTTTAAAAAACAAAATACATATATATATTCTAGCACCAATAATTGCAGAGGAAAACCTTTCCTACATATTCTGAGTTATCCCAGTCCACACTTATCTTCCTGTGGCTGTTGACTGTCTGAGCCATATTCAAGACCTGACCACAGCAAAGCCCCCGCTGACTTCCCTGAAGTAACTGCGAGAAGTCATCTGATGTTTCATTGCATTTCTGCTTATTTCTTAGACTAAGTCTTCTTATTCATGTAGGTGGACTGTTGTACAATGCTGGACACATGTCCCCCTAGTAGTAACACCTATCACTGAGGTAGCAATGCCAATGAAACCAGCAACACAGACTCAACAGAGTAGCCTCAGAGTTTCAAGCTGCAATGTCAAGGAGCCAAAGGCTCTATGAGGCTGGAGACAGCACGTGTGTGGCAGCTCTGTAAAGAACACTTACTGTTCTTCTGAAAGTCCCAAAAGACGCAGTGCACTGCTGCATTACCCTGAAAGCGGAGAAAAAGAAGGCTGTGACATTTATTTAGTACGTCTGTACACCGCCTGCACTCGCAGACGGTTCATCTGGCCTGCAATCAGGGTTTATAACTAAGGCAGCTTGATTTGATTTCCTCTGTACTGGAAGCCCACTGATCTCTCTGATTATTTGTGTGGTGGTGCTGCAGAGGGTCTGTAGGTCACTTGAGATGCCAGCAGTTCAAGGGCAGTGGGACACTTGGTCATTGGGAACCAGCTGGGAACCATCTCACCATGGCAACGAAAACTAGCAGAGGGTCCTAATTTTCACCTTCCCTTTTACCAAGGGAAATACTGTGAGTCAGTGATTTTCCCAGTTTTACCAGTCTTTCCATATCTTGTATTGTCTTTTAAGGACAGCAGAAAATCTGTCAACTTGTCCTGCTTAGACCGATTCCTGTGTCTGATCTCATTAGCTTCACGTGGTGTCTGAGATGTCATACCGAATTACTGGTGAAATTCAGAAGTTATGACTAAGACCTCGATTAACAACCTGAGATTTTATACAATAAAATAAAGTAATAATAATTAAAAAAAAAACCCACAGAAACAATTCTCAACACAAGAAAACCTTGATTTTAGGATTTCAGTGTTTTCACTGTTTCAGGCAGGGAAGACACTGAAGAGAAAACAAAGCTTGCCTGCTTTTCAAACAGCTGAACAGATTTAAATGGGTATTCAATGCAATGTTTTCCCTTGGGGACATTCTAGTTTATTACTCATAATGCTGCAGCAAACTTTCCCAAGGCACAGATCCTTTTTTTTTTACTGTTATTAATAAAGTTTAATAAAGCACAGAGTTTACAGGAAGCCACTCTAACAGATAAGCTGTTGTGACGTGTGATCTGTAGACTGTCAAATAACATTAGGCAGAGAGCCAAAGATGTAGGTTAGGGTGATATCTCATTAAATATTTAATTAGGATATTTTTAAAAGGTCAAGAAAAAAAATCTGAGAGATGCCAGATGGCCTGGTGGTGTAAAAATGACGGAAGAGAGGGGATATCTAGATGAAATTTCTGGGTATCTATTATTTGCTAGAACTCAATGGAAAGAGCATATTGCCATAAAATCAGCATTTTCAAACTCTCATTAACTTGAACTTTAATCAAATTAATCTTATTGACTAATTTTGTTCTGCCCTGGGTTTGCAATATATTTTTGTGGAGGCTGGACGATAAAAAGCTGCAACACAAAAATGTTAAGGTGGAACACAGTCAACAAGTTTGACTCATGCCCATCAAAAATAATTTAAGAGAGATTTTAGTTTTGAAACATTATTTTGATAAAAAAGAAAAAAAGAAACAAACAACCCAAAGCAAATTCATTTTGACAATATTTTTTTTTTTTTTTTTTTTTAATTTACCCCTTTTGGTGACTAAAACAATTTGCAGAATTCCGAGCAACTACAAATCATTTCAGCCAACCCCCAAACCCGACATTTTGTTAGCAAATAAACTATTCCTTGAGGAAAAAATGTCCAGATCAAAGCAAGGAAACAATGACAACATCCTTTGCTGCTAAGCATGGAGAGGAGACACAAGCCTTACTAACCTGCAGGAATTGAAGACTGAGAACTGTGCTCTGTCAATATTTTGGTTGATATATCATAGAGAGGAGAGGCAGCAAGATGTTTTAAGTGAACTTGTCCCATTCCCAGTTTATTGTAAGGCAAGTGAAATAGGTTCTACATCACTACATCATCTACATTCTACCTCTACAACACATCTCTGATGAAATGAACACATCCTACCGTATTTTGGTCTATGTGCTGAAGAGTAATAGTCACAGGCTCGTTAAGGTTCTGAACTGATGCGTTTTCAATGCTGGCACTCACAACGTAAGTATTCAATTTCTCCTTTGTTAAACTGTCATCCTGCAGTGGAAAAACACACATATGCAAAAAGAAAAAAAACCACCAGCTCTTCCCCGCTTCCACTTTTTAAAATTGTATTTCTTGGAAGTGGCAATCAGCTAAACTCTATGGGATGCCTGATGTAATTTAGCTGCTTGCCACTTCATTAGAAAAGGTAGTTAGTTGCAACTTCAGCAACAGTCTCCACTTCAGCTGAAGCAGAACAGAGTTTCAGATGCATCAGCTGCATCGAGAAAGCTGTAATCGTTTCAGTACATCAAAACATCCAGTTGTACATCGTTAAGCTCATTAGCCAGCAGACACAATTGTGAATGCTGCTTCTGTGTGAAAAGCATTGCTCAGCACACTGTATGCTCCATCATACCCAAAGAAATGTCTCCCTTTTAAATCACCCTCCCTCCCCGAGTTAAGAAAACATAGTGAGTACTAGAATAGTCTTAAACGCTGCATATCAGTGCTGCTGTTATTTGAATGGAGACATAAGTGGTGACATCATTTTCATGCTATTTGACATGTACTATGCATGTTCCTTATGCAAGAGTTTACTGTCAGAGGAAGATTAGAGTATGTTCTTTTCCTACAGAACAGAAGTATTAGAATTACATCAGCTACAGAAAATGGACAGTAAGTCTAAGGTCTACAAACACCTCTCAGAGCATCTTTGCTACAGAGAAGGTTTTGCTGCCTGGGTACATTTTCCCTGCACATTTCTTAGTGCTCCATCAGTTTGATGCTGAACGTGCCCAGAACAGATGGGCTATTGGGATTTTTCTTTTGTACGCACCAAGAACAGTTGAACCCATTACTGCTGCGTTAGCATTTGTTAGGAGTCGTAGTTACCGCAAAGAGTGAAGTAGTGCCAAAAAACTTAAACTGGATCTTTGAATGCCTGTCTGGGTCAGAGTGCTCAATCCCTAGGAATTTCTTCAGTGATTTTGGCAAAAACACCGAGGCCAAGGCCTTTTTGAAAGGGTTTTCTTGAACATTGATCTGCAGGAGAGAGAGATGACATGCTCAGAGCTGCCTTCCTCAGGTCAAATACACAGTGGTACAAACTAGCAGGAGGATTGTCTGGTTTAGTTAGTGGACCTTGAGGTGATACTTTACTCCCACCTTGAAATCCATGCCTCTGTTGTAGGAGGTAACGCCAAAGGCCAGTCCTCCAAACACGCTGGGGTCTGGACGCACCACCAACAAAGCCAAGGAAGTGGTTATGACCGACGTATTTCTTTCTGTGTAAGTCACCTTATAGCCTATCTCCTCAGTTGTCTTCAGGATACTTTAGACAAGAGCATTAGTAAGACAAATAAATAAATAAATAAATAAGATACATCTCTTGCAATTTTCTCCTGGCTTCATAATATGCACTCAGGAAACAATCCGCTAAAAACCTTTGCTCAGATTTATGATCACGAGGAGCAATCACTAGAGGAGAATGGGTCCATTTTGGGGTAGATGGCATTTTGTCTGGCTCAGGGTCAGGTGATGACAAGCAGTGGAGTTAGCATGTTTCAGCAGGCCAAAGGGCTGGCAAGTGGAAAATACCCTCCTTTGGGGACAACACAAAGTGGTTCTGGGAAGACCCAAGTCAAAAATCACACCCTCATTCTCTCATTCTGTGAGACCCAAAATTGATACTGTACTTCATCTGGAAGGCAGTAACTTGTAAAACCTGTTAATTTGATTATTTGCAATCATCTAATTGTACCCTCTGGTGAAATATCAGAGCCAGAATAATTTAATCTGCAAGGGACCTCTGGAGGTCTGTCATCCAACTCCCCCCCAGAAGGGTGTACTTTACAGGTTGGTCAGCTTGCTCAGGGTCTTGTCTAGTAAAGCTCTAAATATGTCTGAGGATGAGATTTCACAGGCTTCTGAGCCCTGCTCTCAGTGTTGGGTTTTTTTCTATCTAAACAGAGAAGAGGCTGGAATCCAAAGGAAGCAGCAAATTAGGGCTGTTATAATGCTCATGGGTATTAAGAGTCAGAGACAGCTCCACATCTCGTCTGGTCTCCCTGAAGGCTATTCAGTGGGACACAAAAAGGGATTATACTCCATTGAAAATGTGTATGACAGCAGCCCTGACAGACTAAAGGAAAAGCCTCCTGTCTTTCTTTGGTCTGGTGTTATCTTCATGCATCATTGGTCCCAGACACACAAGGACCCCCATGGGATCCTTTCAGCCACAGCTGCCCTAGAGCTGCAAAGTCTGGAATTCAACTTCCTCAAAATATCTGGGATCCAAAATTTCTACTAAGGCCTGAAAGAAGGAGCACAGTAGCCCTTGTGAGGATATCATGGTGCCTTGTCGGATGTCATTACAGTGTGGTCATGCTCTTTTGAGGTCTGATTTATGGAAAAATTAAAATACACAAGACACTGTTATTACAACTCGTACATACCAATTCTATCTCTGTGAAGGATTAGGAATCCAGGGCCTCTTAGAATATCATCCTTGTCCCTAAATCCCTACATTTTACAAGTGGAGAATTTGAAGTAATAGATATTTCACTTAAAAAAACCCCACAGCCTATTTGAGGAGGCAGAGGTGTTGAGTGCTGGCAGCTATCACAGCCCTCACTCCACACACTGCAGTGCAGTAGACTTAGAATAGAGAGCATGCAGCCAAAGGATCACGATGCTACTCAACGCTTTCTCTCCAGCTGATTTTCTGAGCTATTTTTGGCTACTCCTCCTTGCAGACTCCCCAGTTGGGAAAGGCAAGGCATAGTTGTCCAGTGCGAACAACTGGGCTGACTATGCCTCACCTAGAACTTCAGTGGAAACTTCATTTTTCTTGCTTCTGATGTTTACTTCAATATTTCTAATTAAAATATTGGTTTGCATTAAGTGATAAAAAATTGCAGATAGGCAGTCTGTAAAATGAGAGATGCTGAAAGATATGATGAATATCACATCTCTTACGCTGTTGGTTACCATTGGATTTGCCAGTGCAAAGCACAATAATCTTTCCTCTTTGGAGCTTCAGGCCGTGCAGTGAGAAGTGGGCAGGCTGTCCTGGCCAAAACAGAAATTAATAAACTCTGTGCACTTGCATTTGCCTTTGTAAAAGCTGGCAGCAGTTTTCTGAACACTGTGCTGCTCAGCAGCTGAAGCCAGATCTTTCAAAAACAGATAGTTGAGTTACTTTAAGATCCCAAAGGAGAGAGGTGTTTTTAAAGCTATTGCGCAACCTTGATTTTAGCACTTAATGGCCGTAGGATACTAATTGTAGATTTTGAAGTCTAACATTGCACAGCTACGTTTGGAAAATCTTTATCAGCACAGGTACAGCACTCCAGCCTCATGTGCTGGTGGAACAGATACGTGTCTCCATGCAGATCTACCAACAGACCTCACTGCTGAGCTGTAAACATCCCCTCTGAGAGGAGGTGGCAGCTAGGCAGGCCTGATCGGCCTCCAGGCTGAGATGCCCATAGAGAACAGCTCTGTGAGGGTGACTTTGGCAGAACCGGTTCTGGCAGAGACATTTTTAACAACAATAACCAATCTCCGCTGCTAAGAGCCACGAATGTGTTCAAGATCCAAGTACAGAAATTGCTAACTCGTGTGGTGGCATGTTAACAGACTGAATGAATTACTGCATGGTGCCGTTTTAGCTTAGGAAGCCCCTTCTGGGCAAGTTATCTTACTTACCTATTGGCCATTTTTCTAACGTTCTGATCTATTTCTTGCAGCAAAATATAGTTTAATATAGACAATATAGTCTCTGCCAGTGTCATGCTCATATCTGCAAGCCTTACGATGTCAGAAATTTTACTTGCAATGACTTTTAATTCTTCCATATGTAACGTTGCATCTGGCAAGAGGTATAAAATGTGCTGTACAACATCTTGTGCATTCTCTGGGGAAAAAAAAAGAAAGTACAGATGATTTCTGTGGCATAGCTGTATGGCTAGCGATATAGCTACATGTCTTTATGTTAAAGCAAGGAGTTAGTCTGCTTCTCCTCCCTTTCCATATGGTCATAATGCTTCTGATCTATCACAAAATTATGTCCTAAGAATGTCAATAAGCTGTCAATAGGTCAAAGATATTGGCAAAAGCTTCAAAGTAAAATACGGATATCTCAGGTTGGCTTTTAAAAGAAGGAAACAATATGCTTTCCGTAAGAATATTTTCACCCACTTTTGAATTATTAACTTTATCTGTACATAATATTTAGTTTTGACTTGGGGCACATTTACAAGCATTTCTGAGTTCAGAGTTACAAAAGATCTGCCTCTCTCCCTAAATGCTGCTTAATTGTTGTAGCAGCAAAAGGAAATACTGAATGGCATAGCTTCTGAAGTTATATTTGCCATTCATCCTCTCATCATCCTTCTATTTTTTTTTTATAGAAGCCGAGTTTTACACCCAGGGAGTCAGACAGACTGTATGCAACGGCAGATATCTTTCAATGATCTATTATTTGAAGCCACTGCTGAGTAGGTGGATAAGCTATGGTATTGCTTTTGTTCACCATTCAAACAACTTGCACTGTTTGGCGTAGCTTAAAAAAGATATATATATATATAAAGATATATAATCAGGTAGTAAAGGTCACTGTATAGCTTACATGAATTGCAGCATGACCTTCTCAATTCCACTGATTTATGCTTCTTTGTATGAGATATTAGGAACCACTTTGATATGGTAACAGAGAGTGTATAGACAGGCAAAACCTGTCACATTATTCATTAGTTATTTACTTGGTTCTAAATCTAAGTGTAGGATTTGAGAGAAGTCTTCAAAGTACAAGCTAGAGGATTTTGAAGCACCTGCAAAATTAATCTACTTTAAAAACACTTCAAGATGACTAGGTGAGCAGGATACACATAAAACACCCTCATCACTTCAGTTATTCAGATGTCCAGCATCAACATTATCTAACTATTTTTACTTTGATTCACTGTGTCACTGGAGTATCTGGTGCCTTACCTTCTGTTATTGTGACATCATGGAGGTCTAAAATGTTATCTGGAAGTTCTTCCAGTAATTTACATTCAGCCATATTTGGTTTCTTCCAGAACGTTTTCTCAAGTTCAATATTAATTGCACTGAGAAATGAAAACGATGTGCATTGTTACAAGAAAAATAAAAATATATTTGATGTTCCTCATATTTCTCATTACATTCTAAGAACGTAATTAATTAGCCCAGTTCTAAAAAATGACTTGCAAGTCAGATTTAACTTCACACTCAGCAGAGTGGGAAGGGAGCCCAAATGTCAGAGCAATCTGAAACACATCTGGAGGTATAGGAGGGCAGACAGCCATAAATGGATGGCACAAAATGCTACAGTGCACCCATTTCCCCTTCCTGCTCAAGCAGAAAATCAGCTTCCCGCCGTGCTGGCGTGGCACTTGCTGCAGGTGATGGAAATGATGCGACACTCCCTTTTCTGCAGCCTGAGCTGGACTGGCCCTGTGTACTTTGCATCTTCCTTGGCATGACACCACTGTGTGCCACGAGAGACCACCACCTGGTTTCCCATCACACAAAGCCTGGCGTTCCCTCCTGTTTCCCATGCAAGAACCAAAATGGGATGATCTCATCACTCACCAAGTCCTTTGAGCAGACTGCAGAGGATTTTTCATGCAGCTGACCTCCACTTTGGTAGCAGGACTTGTTAGTGGCCATGAATAATTCCCCTTGTAGGTTGTATGTGAAAAGCTTTCTGGACAATCCATTAGTGCTAAGGAAGGAATACATAAAAGCTCTTTAAAATAGTCAAAAAGAAGACACCCCACCCTGACACCCAGGGACCCAGCTGTTCTCTGCATCTCCTTTTGTGATGGGAATGAGCTGTAATTTGCAGACTGGATAGGAGTATTTTACAAGTTTAGTGGCTTCAAGAAAACATTTTTATTAAATATTTTATCTGTTCCCCTACATTCTTTTTCTCTTTTGTTTGATAAGGTCAGTTCTGAGATAAGGTGTTAGTTTCCCAGCATCACAAACTGTATTTAATGACAATACATCCTGCAGGCTTCTCTAATCTATCTGAAGGTGCTTTCACACCAACCCTCATTATCCCATCAGTGTCTTTCTGCCAGGCTTGGATTTTTATTGTCTGCAGCTGATCTTTTCTAAGTCCTTGGTGTAAAATGTGGTTTTGAATTTCAGGTCCAGTCTGCTAGCTCTTATCTCTGGCTTACTTCTGTATTTTAAGGAGTGGTAGAGATTGTAACCAAACCAACAAAGAGCTTGCTTGCACTTTGAGGCTTGATCCAATACTCACTGGCATTAAACAGATGTCGGCAATGGGCTTGGTTTCGGTGTTTGGCTCCAATCTCCCTCACTAGCCAGGCTCTGGGGCACTGGCTGTGTATGAGCAGGGGCTCCCTGGGTTTGCCACTGCATTGCCCTTCACCTTGCCTTCACTGCAAAGGTGCCCAAACCTGCCTTAGCACCAGGATTTAAGTTTTATCTTACCTCTATTTGTCTGGAACCCAAGTTTTTAATTTTGCTGTCGTTGCATGAAGTTCTACAACTTTGTGCTTCGGATGAGATCAGTCTGGCTGCTTTTAAGGATGTTGTTTAGCCTAACCTCTCCACAAAATTAAAATCAGATAAAACATTTGTAGCCAGAATTACAAGGTATGTGATTTCCAATGAAGTTTTAATGAAGTATTACCTATTGGCTTGATAGCCACATCTTCAGAGTTCACATATAAGGATAATGGTCCCTCTTCATAAGTGTCATTTAACAACTGTTTGATCTTGAGACTCAGCACTTCTTGTATTTCAGGTGACGTGGCCTTTATAATGGCCTTACAGACGTAGCTACAAACATAATATACAAACAAGGCTGCCATATTAGTAAAATTTCACAATTATAAGTGGCTACAAAATCAAGGAGTAGCCCAGAAAATGATACTGAATTGGATAATTTATATATTTTGTTCCCTGTATGTGCAGTCCTATGGCAAATGTTACCAAATGCCATTTCTCATGTACACGAGTAGCTTATCACTGAAAATGCTTTCTAAAGTACAAATTATTGGGAATACTGGTACAAGAATCTTTTTATAGTTTCACAGTAGGTTAGGTTTCCTCATCATGTTGTTTTGGAGGAGCTTCTCTGTCACAAGTAAACATTTTTTCAATCATCTTTCAAAGTTTGGCGTGACGAGTCATAAAATGATGAGGTGCTTGAGTACCCCTGTGTCCAAACAGAGGAAGCAGACTCTGAGGCTCCCTGGAAAACTGAGCTTTAACTAATTATTTTCAGTATCTCCACTGGATTCCAGCTTTTTTTATTTCCCTCAAAACAGCTATTCTTCTGGATAACTACTGTTTGCTGACTTTAGGAGGTTTGGAAAGACTGTATCTCTGTCTTCAGACATGGCAGAAAGATCATAGAGTCAGAATGCACTGGGTTGGAAGGGACCTCTAATGGTCATCTAGTCCAACAGCCAAAGACGCAAGAAGCCAGGTCTCAGTTGTGGGTGAATCACCTCAGTGGACCTCTAATTTAACCGAGGTCTAATGAGTGAGATTTCCTTAGATCTGGGGTGTTTCAAATGCTTCCAACTCACTCCTATCTCTACACAGTTGTTCTCCACTCAACATTGCCTTTGTAAACCATTTGCAACACCTTGAAGGTGATGGGAACCCAGCTCCCCTTCTTCTCCTGGCCTGAGGTCAGAAATTAATTTCAATTTCCTGCAGAAGAGGTGCAGGATTCATCCTGGCAGCCTACTTAGGCACTGTCAGGCACTCAGTCTTCTGGCCCCAGTGGAGTGCACTGCTCACAGCCAGGTATTACAGCGCAGCACAAACCTCCCAGCCTGCCATGAAGCACTCTGAGCCTTCCAAGATATGTGGTATGAGAGGGAAACCTTGGATGCTCAAATACTTTACCCCAAGCATCGCTGTGGTTCTGACTCCACATATGCTTTTCTGTTTTGTACAACTCAAGTTTCCACAGTTACTCTGAAACTAAAACAGCCAAGGAGGGTTCTAATTCCTCACCATCTTCATAAAAATGAAATCAATATGAACTATGAAAACCCAGTTCATAACCATGAGTCTTACCTTCGTGACATCTGCTTTACCTTCATCTTCGGTTCATATAGAAGGACACAAAAAGGTAGAAGCTGGTTAGAATCAACTGGTGCAAGGTAGATTTTAAGGAAAGCAAACAGCAGGAACTCAGTGTGCTCAGTAAAATGGAGCCTATTACTTTAAATGTTATTGAGACCTGACTCTCTAGAGTAGCCTTTGCTTCACAGTTCTTCCAGGGGTACCTCAGGATAAACCAGAACATCACAGAGCACTGATGCTGCCTCATGCAGAGAGCAGAGTGGATCTGTATCTAATGCTGTTCGATGAGTGTGCCCACCAGAAGGCTGTGGCAGAGCAGCCTGCTTGCAGAGAGTGCTGGGCACGTCCAGCACCCCTTTGTCTGCACAGAACATGTCAGTGTCTATGGAGACACAGTGGCTCTCCAGCCCAACTATTTACAATGCGGTACACCTACCAGATTGAAAGTTAGTATTTACTAATTTCAACAAAACACAATAGTATCAGCATTTAGACTATGCAACTACTATATCCTCTATGCAGAGAAAAGAAAAAACAAGTTTTTAAATCAGAAAATAACACGTTACATACATGAGCCCTCTTACAGACACTGCATTTTGGATAAATACCCCTGCAAGCAAAAGAGAATAGAATAATTATTTCACAGTAAGCATATAAATATAACACGACCCATTCCACTATCACCTAACAAAAAGTAACTTTTGACCACAATGAGCCAGACCTTGCAGCAGAGGAGTCATCCTGAATTCAGCATAGGTGTATCTATATAAATTGCCAAGACCTAGGGCTGTAACAGATACACCCTGCCAAAAAATGCTTTTCCAGAGTAGGACCCACCCTTCTTTTATGGTTTTCTGAATGGGATTCACCCCATGTAAACAGTGCAGTGTGTTACCGTACTGTCACTTGTAAAGCAAGCAGCAACTGTGGAAGTCAGAGAAGAAAGTAGAAGTTGAAATATGCATAGAATGATAGAACTCCACGTCTGTACAAGTGGTACTGTCATGAATTGTTCAATACCCCTCTCAGCTGCACACCGTTCGGATATGAATACAGCTGGATTGGGCTAAAAGGTATGACATGAGGAGTCTTGTACAACAAACCATCGTTTCTGAGCAAGGTTTAGGAACTATAACATCCTTTCGTTAGACACTGCCACGCAAGAGCCAGTGTGCTACTTAGACAAATTAGACAGCCCTCAGGGGGCTGTGACCCTCGCTCCACAGATGGATGTGACCCCTAAACTCCTTTGCACTGACATGCAATTGCTGAACAGGGCTTCAGCAGGATGAATGTGAATGAATCCTGCAGGTACCAGCACTTTGCCTTACTTCACATCTTCTGCAAGTACCAATTTCTGTACTTTTTGAATTGCCAGGGTGGCATAAGAGATACATCAGCCCACCTGACTCATTGCTCACACACTGCAGAGGCAGCAAAGGCTTCATCTTTGTCATGAAACAATATATACGGTCAAAGATGAGGTCTCAGTTTGGCAGCAGCTCCTTGCCTTGCATTAGGCAGGATATATATTTTCAAGTGAATGAGCCCAGTAAACGAAATGTGGGTGTTCCACATGATCACAGTTGTGCAGATCTGGGGGTATGGTTTACGCCCTTGTCATAGGACCAGTCGGTTGTGAAATGGGTATTTGGAACCTGGCTGCAACTTTGCTCAAAGGATAGAGGATCAAGGTGACACCAGTATACAGCCAGAGGCTTACCTGACTTTAAAGTTTGTCACAACAAATTCTTCTCCAGTAAATATGATGCTAAACTGGAAAGAAAACAATACCATTTTTGTTAACTTGATTTATCAGTACTTTATCTAGACCTGCTTGTAAATTTAGAGTTGTCATCAAAATTCCAAGTCCCAATGAAAATAGCTTAAAATTTTTGCAAAATGTCAACACTTTTCCCTTCCTCCAGAATTTAATTTTATCCTGTTAAAATGTTAAAAATGCATTGGATAACATGATTCTGAAACACCACAGTGTTATGACATGGATACTCATTTCTGTATTGTCCCGCTGGTTTGCATTGTGTACCAGCTGTCCTCATCACCTGATACTTGCTATATGAGAATGAGAAAAGAAAGCTACTCACCCAATGTTCAAGAAGCTTCTTTGCATCATAGTAATCAGGAGCTCTCTCAGTTTTGTAGACAAGAGAAAAGTTCGTGTCAACATGAAAGAAGCTGACTGTAAGAAGAGAACAAAAGTGAGGTGCATCCTCTAGTTTGCACAGGGGGTGCCTGCACCCCTCTCATCTCCTCACCCTTCTGCTCAACCATGTTTGTGTTTCTCATTCCCATGGTCACCAAGGCTCTTTGGGAAATCCCAAACTCCACGTGCCCAAGTCTAGATTGCTGCTGCATTCCTCACAGCTTTATTAAAGAGACGAAGGGACCAAACACATGGTCAGGTTATCACTGCTTAACAAACAAGTTGTGGTGCACCCTTGTGGGTGCACTAACTTGGTTTTTACTGCCTGCTGAGAATGCACAGGAAGAGAGAGGAGGATCTGCTGACATACAAAGCCTTGCTAAGCAGCAATAGCTTAAGCAGCAATAGCTTAAACATGCGACTGACTCTTAACTTGTCACGTGTGTGGTGTCAGTCAGTGTCAGCAATGGTCATGTCACTATTTAAAACAGCCTTGTTCAGTACTTACGTGGAATGGTCCCATTGGTACTACTGGTCGGAGGTAATGGGAGTAGCGTAGGAGCCCTTGTGGATGATGTTACACTCGAGCCTGCTGAAAAGAACATCACAGTGGCAAATGTGTAAGGAAGAGCATAGCCCAGATGAGAGAGAGTTATAAGTCCTTCAGCAAAGGTCACTGTAACAAAGAGCTCTCATTTTTTTTATTTCTCCAGAAACAAGTTTAATAGTGTAACAAGGCAGAAAACAAGATTTGCAGTTTAGATCCCAAGGAAGACCAGATATTCTGCAACATTATCTTTTTTCATCGCTTGTGTTGAAGAGCAGTTATCTCTCTGTTCCCTTCTTGCTCAGGTGACCTGTGCCAGCCTTCAGGAAAAGGCATTTATCAAGTACTGAATGCTAGTGGGTTAACATGCAGTAATGCACGTGACACCAGCATTCATATTCATGGTCTCTGGTTTAATGATAACTTGGCATAAGGATTCTCATTATAAATGCTGGCCATCCTGCCTGCTGTTTTCAAAGTAAAGAATTCCAAGAATTTGTTCATAGCTAATTTTCCTCGAAGTGAATCACCTTGTCAAACCAGATATGATTTTTGCGTTTCACAGGCAATCTGCCACGTCACCAGGCAGACGGGGACAAAACGGGTGATGTTTGTCACCTGTACTACAGAAAATTGCAGTGAACCAAATGACCATGTAACATTATAGGTAAAGAGGTAATAAAAAGGTAAAGAGAATCACCCACGCTTAAAATATTACAGCCCATCTCTGACCCATTCAAATCAACAACAATATACCCATGGACAGTAACAGAAATAGGGGATGTTAACAACTTGAAGCCACCTATTTTTATCCTAAATATCTTCAGATTACTTTGTGAAGCTTAAAGGACAGATGAAGGCAAAAGCCCCTTCTGAACAGGCATGTTACAGTACACAGGCTTCTGCTTCCTAGACAAACAAGTAATTTTATTCGTTGCATTAAGCCACAGGCTTTGCACTCATATCAAAGTCAACCCAGAGCAATTGCTGACTTCCAACTTCATGAATAAGAAGCAATAAAGCTATTGAAAGTCCAGCTCTGAGTTATCTCTCCAAGGCTGGCTCTTGCAGACTAAGCTCAGACCCTTCAGTCTTCAGCTCAGACCTTCAGCCTTCAAATTCTCCTCAGAGCTGCCAGTCTGCGTTTTCGTGTCATCTCATGATCTAGGGAAGCAGCTTCAGTACCCATAGTATCAGCAGCAGGGGCAGCACGCTCAGAGCTGTCCGACAGCTGAGCCAGGAGTCTCTTCCACACCTAGAGGCAACAGGATGGGGAGCAGGAGAGATGCACAAGCTGTTCAAAAGATCAGACCGCCCAGCAACCTGCTTTGGCAGAGCAGTGCTCTTTGTAGCACAGTCCTCTACTCCTAGGCATACAGAAAGCTGCAAAAATAGCAAGGCTGCTTTTCCCATGATGCTTGATGAATCTTAGATTTTAATTTGGACACCTCTCCTCTTTAGTCAGGTCTTTTGCTTCTGAGATGGTACTAAACTGTTACCAAAAAAAAAGGAGGACTAATTTGCTCTGCATTACTCTTCCACTAAAACACTATCAAGTCCAGGAGCAAGCTGCACATTGCCATTTCAAATCTGTTGCCTGCAGTAGGTCAGAAACATGTCCGGACATAATGGCTATTTGCTGATTCTTTATTTGGCAAGGATCCACAGGCTTAGATCATCTAGCTGCAAGTCAGACCTAGAGCTTCAATACACAGACCTCCTGCCAATAGCCACTAACACTGTTTGACATACGCATAAATATGCAGAAAACGAGAAGCCAGATGTATCTACTGAATTAAAAGCAAACCCCTAAAGACAAAGGAAAACATCTCCTCTACAGAAACCAGAAGGACCTGAAGCTAAGGTCTGTCTTTTTCCTCCAGCACCTATGCGCACCAAGCCCTCCCCATCCTCACAACACATACTACCATGAGCACACAAAGAGCAAAACCCAATCCCCACTGCTGCAGAGAGGCAGATATTCCAGCATCACCAGTGACTTTAAGACTTTAATCCCACAGCTTAAATTTCCAATGGAAACCTGTATTATTCCTGTGGTGTGAAGCTGCAGAGACAGGTTCTGTGAGCCCCAGTGTGATGCTACAAATATTTAATGTCAAGCTGATAGAAAATGCGTGTCTCGTTATAAGCTTGTCTTAAGAACTGCTGTCATAAAGGACTTGTGATGAGAACGCAGAAAGGCCAATGCTGTGCAGACATGCCCTATCACTGCAGTAAATTCTTATTCTCTCCTGACAGAAATACAGACATATTAGACTACGATTTATCAAGCTGTAAACCAAACCATTTGTATACCTAGGGTTTAACTTGTCCTCCTGATTGTTACAGGGCTGCAGATCCTCTGCAGATAGGAGGAATCTGTGTATCACTGGGTGATTACGGGCTCTACTCTGTTCCTGCCGTTATCAGTATAATGTTTCAAAAACCACTGCCTGGAGGGTGATGTATGATATCACCCAGTGTCAGCCAGGATGAATCAGAAAAATCTGCTAGGCGAAAAAAAAAAAATAAATCGAGAAGTGGCCAAGCAAAACCCAAACCCATTCTAATCAGGAATGTAACTCACAATGCCATTTTCGTCTCCTTACAAATGAAGCATAATTACAACTTCACAGATTCTAATTTATTTCTTTATCACCTGTAGGAAAAAAACCCACCAAAGTCTGTTTATTCTCACATGTCATCACCAGCAGGCAGGTGTGGGACTAGCCACCTTCATCCTGGAACTTCATTTGCTTTAATTAACGTGCATGTAATTCCATTCATGAAATGAGGGCTCAGGCATGAGGACAGATGAGATCTGGAGCGAGTAAAATACTGTACCACTGACATTTTAGAAGTCCTAGTCATGGATTCCGATGTGATAATTTAATAAATGGTTTATTTGGCATCTTGTAAATATGTATGGTTTCCAGCAGAAGAGCAGCAAAAGTTAGACCAACCAATAAGAGAACTGTAATAAATATATTTCTATATTATTAGCAGTCACTTTCAGATATTGTATATTCATCCCTCTCCAAGATTATTTAAAAATAAGAAGAAAATCAGAAATCAGTGTGTGGGTGAGGAAGGGGGAGGAAGAGATGAAGACTGTGAGTCACTTTTAGCAAAGGCACAAGTTGAGCTGGAAAAGTAGAGGATCATCTTCAAGAACTCTCGGAGAGAAAGCAGAAGCAGAACAATGACTTTACTCCTACTATCAAGCAAAGCCAGTGCAATCGCTATGATAATTAGATCACTTATAAAAAGTCAACACACCTTCTTAAAGCTGCTTCCTGCTACGTTCATATGAGAAGTTTCACTCACTGCCTAAATGAGCCCTGGTTTTCCATAATTAATATAAGATTTCTAAACTGTCTACTGTCATGGTGAGCTATGCAATGCACAGGTCTATAAACAATATCTATGAACACGAGAAGCAAACCTTGCAGCTACTAATTGTGCTAGGGCCCAATTAACAACTGGAGTCATTAGAATTGATGGACTGGAGACATTAGAACTGAAATGACACTTCCCTGTGACATCTCATTACATCGCAACACTTCAGCACAACTATTTCTTACATGCGTGCTCCAGATTCTCTCACGTAGACTCAATATGTATGGTCCCCTATGGACAAAGGGATGTAAATCTCAGTGTGGATTTATACCACTCACTGTTCTCCCTACCTAGTGTATCACCAGTACGTCTCTGCACAATAGCTAGCTCATGAATTTCCGTTAATTGAAGTAAGGAGTAGATTTATAGCAGAAGCAAAGGTCTTGCCAAGATCTGGCACGTGACAGATTCTCAAACATAAATAAATGTTATTAACAAATCTATCAGTAGGACTTCACAACAGTCACCTTAGTTATCACTCTTGGGAAAATGTTGGACTCCAGCAACCCTTCTCCCAGCGTGGAATACAATGTGGACCCAACGGGTCATGGCACCATAGGCAAGAGCAGCCTCAGTGCCTGTTGGGTGTGGTTCGTCACTTGTGAGACACCCTGATGTTTCTTGTTGCTGATAACCTTTGAATATTTAGGCCAACATTTTCCAGGCTTAAAGACCAGTTCAGACTGCACTGGAGAATCTGAATTAATGGGGCTTTGAGCAACCTGGTTTAGTGGAAGGTGTTCCTGCCCATGGTAGAGGGCTTGGAACTAGATGGTCTTTAAGGTCCATTCCAACCCAAACCATTCTATGAACTAGAGGAAATTGCCTAGTTCTTGGGGAGACAGAAAAAGTGCTTTGACCATTGAAAGCCTCTCTCTAATGTGCTTTGGCTCACTAAAATGCTGCTCAAATTCATCCAGGTTATGTTGTTTTTGAAAATCAATGTCCAGGAAGACTGAGCAGAGGCTTTGATTTTAGGTGCTAAACTTTTAATAAGTAAGCACGACTAAGCTTCTCACAACTCCTTGCCAACACACCTTTCCCACAGAACAAATGGGCCCAAGGGCAAAGGTGTTCATTGGAAAAGAGAAACTGAGCCTTCGTCCTCCGTTCTCATGAGATCATGTCCCCCTCCCACTCAGCGACACAAATAGAGAAATAGCTCTGGCAACAGGCAGTGCAGAAAGAGGACTGCCCAGATAAAAGCAGTGGGGCAGGGAGCCAAGAGACAGACAGGAACGTTGTAATTTACAGCAGTTGTTGTTGGTCCCTGCATTCTTTGCTGCAAAGCAGGGGTTGTGCAATGGGGGTGGGGAAATCCCTCTGAGCACAGGTTACAGCAGCAGTTGGTGATTTCCTGATGCTCTTCTCATTGCCTTGGGCTCTGATTCGATGAAACCTGGAGCAGGAGATGGGAAAGTCCAGTGGGAACTGTAGTGAAGTCAGTGAGTGCTGCACTTGATGGAAATATGCTGTCTGATGGGATGCTGCCTGAAATCTCTAAGTGGACACTAAAAATGACCAATTACTTCTGACTGTGCCCCTGCTTTCCCTGGGAAGCCATCAGCTTACAGACAGTTAATAAAGATGCATTTGGTATCATTGTGGGGTACCTAAGTATCGAGGTATGTTGTTAGTTTTACATAAATTAGTCAGTCACACAGTCATTCAGTCAATCTCAGTTCTCTGGTTTAATACTTTGTAATTTAAATACCATGTAGTACATACAGACATCAGGACTGAATGATGAGATAACCCAAAAGTGCTTTTGCTAAGAGCGCTTCTCAGTGAAGAAACATCCATCCAGGGCACACAACAGAAGGGGTCTTGCAAAAGAGTGATGACTATAACTAATGGCCCTAGTTAAATATTGTTAAACATATTGGAAGAAAACTTCCGTGTCCAAGCTACCTCGCTCAGTGCCAGGCTAGCTGAGCAGCAGGTTGGTGCCCCAGCAGAAAGTTAAACCACTAGAAGATTCATCTAAAAGGTGCCACCTGCCAGCAGCCTCCAGGGGATTTCAGTGGCAGAACCTGTCCCTGACAGCCTTCGCTCATCCACAACCTCAGTGTCTGCTTCAAGAAGAGCCTGTGTGGGCTGAGTAACAACATTGTATGCATGGCTACAGCTCTGTTTGTTCACTCCTGGTCTCAATCACAGCAGCAGTGACCTGGCGGCTATTAGACAATCACTGCTGTCCTGAACAGTGGAGGGTTTCCTACTATCTGTCTGATGTCCAGCAACACACAAGCCTCAAGAAGAGAAAATACTGCAGAGACTTACCACAGCGCAGGCGATTGTCAGCAATGGGAAGGATGCTGCTGAAGTTCCAGTACCCTTCCTTCCAGCTGACAGTACTGCCCATGGCACAGTCCAGCAGCTCATCCCGTCCCATCACACGGTCCCACATTTGGAAGTAGTACAAGCTGCCAATGAAGCTATTGCTTAGCCACACAATAAAGCCATCTTTTCTTTTGTGCAGATGACCCAGCACCAGGCTGCCGTTGGGTTTCAGGCACTCGGCGCTGCTGATGGTTTCATTATACACAAGACTACCATTGCAGTAGACCTGCAGCAGTTGTTTCCTGGTGTCCCACAAGCAGCAGACTCTATACCACACAAAAAGGGCCAGATCAAGCTCAATGTCTCGTCTGGTGCCAAAAAGATACAGTCTCAACCGCTTGTTTTCTCCAGAGAGTCCAAGCTCCATGTCATTTCTCTCAGTGGAGGTGTTGTTAGTGTCATAGGAAAATGCTGCCCAGGAGCTGACATTGGCAGTCCGGTTTAGGTCAATGCACACTGTGAACTGACATAGCCGAGGGATGCTAAAGTTGACCAGGGACACATACTTATCATTCCTCCCCAGTAAATCCAGTCTTTCTCCATGCAGATAACGTGTTTCTGTAAGCAAACAGAGTTAGGAAAGAGGGTAAGTAAAGGAAATAAAGTGTCACTCCCAAAGAAAAAGCTTCAATATGACCTCATTCAGGTACTTCCTAGAATGCTAATTAAAAAGATTAAAAGTTTCTTCTATTTCTAGTTTCTGCTGCCTTTAAAATTTAATTCTGAGACCACCCACACAACCAGTAAAGAGGAGATGAGTTTAATTCTGCAAAGGAAAAGTTAAAGTCCTCAGAACAAATAGGAACGAACACAGAATTCAGGTCTAGGGTTCCCATGGTCCAGTATCAGCATGGGTGTGCAGTGCAAAGGTTCAGCACACTCTGGGCAAAAACCTATGTGGTGGTTTGGCTCCAAGTGACATATCACTCCCTCAACCTTCAGGTTTTAGGTCAAAGTTTCTGCTAAAAATAAAAATCATAAGGGCTGTCCTTTTCTCAGGCTCTGGAGAAATTATTTGTGCATATTTTTTCTTCATTACTTTAAATTACCTCATTATATGTTTACAACCTGCTCAAAAGGTTTTGCTGACAGAGGCAACCTCTCTGAGTAATACTAACTGCAGACCTACACAGGCAGTAACTTGCCCACGTGTGGCCCCAGCTCTGACTGCGGAGTAGCAGAGTAGTAGCTGCAACGGCTCTAACTCAGCCACCTCTGTCCCTGGAGCAGTTTGGCAGGGGCACCAGTGAGCTGTGGAAGGTCTCACTCTGCTTCTCTGGGTTTGCACGTTAAGTGCCTGGTGTATGTCTGGACAGGAGGCAGCCCAGAGCAATGGTAAGAAACATATCTCCTCTCAGGCTCCTGGGTTTGCTATGGTCTCCTACTCAGCAAGACCCACTGCAGTCACCACTGACCGTGACAAAGTCACTTCCCCAGGCTCCCCCATCTCTCTGAACGTGCACCAAGCCACAGAGCAGCACCGGTCCACAGGCAACACCTTTAGACAGCAGCACAGTCACCAAAGGCAGGAGCCAGTCATTGCACCAGCTGCATCTGCCACCAACAAAGTGTTTCTGTAGGGGCTGAGGTGACCCCACGTGCACCATCCGAGTGGTAATTACTCTAGACTCAAACTGTAACCCAAGCTCCTCCTGAGCAGAATACCTGAATCTTTAACTCGCCATTATGCTCGCATTTTCCATGTGCTTTGCTAATTCGGGATATATTTCTTCTAGATAAGAATTGCCATGATGTTGAGTCTTTCACAAGTACATCTAGGAGCTGTTTTTCCAAACCTGATTGCCAGCCATGTAAATCCAGTGTTAGAAACCTCCCAAGTCCAAACTGACCAATGACTATTTGCACTTCTAATAGAAGTTACACATACCATGGACTGAAAAAGTAGCTGCCACTTCTCCCCATATGCTTCACACACTTCAAAGTTAACAGCTTGAAGGGCATGGCAAGTAGGAAATGATCCATCTGAGTCTAGTTCCCTGTAGGTGATCAGAAGTGGTGCACTGCTGTCCTAGTGTAACCTTGTGTACTCGGAGCGTAAAGAGAACATTTCTATTGCACATAACACCACTCTGCTATCCTTCCTGTCTGTCTCAGCTCTGAAATCAGCTCCACTGAGCACCTCAGTGCGTTGTGGAGCGTACCCTGACATCCTGGTCTAGCTTCCACTGCTGCGACTCCTCTACAGCAGTGGTTTGCACCCAAGATAATGATTTTCCCCTTGAGTTGGAGTATGCAGGACTCAGAGCAGCAGTGCATAACAACCCCTTGGTGGAGGCCCCTGGGTGGGATGGGAGCTCAGCACCTCTCCACCAACACACTGCCTTTGCCTTAGCAGGAGCAAGCCCTTGAACACAAAATCACATGGCCAGGGCTTGGACTGTTGGAGAAGATCCATGGTGGAGCTTTAGGGGATGCAGTGAGATTAGTGTAGCTACTCAGTGATATCTTGAAGAGTAAATAATTCATTACAGCACAAGAAAATGTAACAACCATCTTCAGCTGTGCTTTCCAGCAGCTGCAGGGCCCAAAAGGGTAAGAAGCCAGTTCCCATTGGTAACTCCATGAGATGAGAAACCCTGTGGGATTATGACTGGCAGAACTGGCACCCATTCCACAAGTGACTGGAGCACCATTGCACCCCAGCAGAGACACACTGAGAAATCACCCCCTTGGGGGTCAGGCCTTCCAGTGTCTTACAGCAGACAGATTAGGAACCTCTGGCCAAGGCCGAGAGAAAGTGGATACATTTGGCACGACCTAGACATTAATTCAGTCTTTTATTATGGAGGCTTTACTTGGAAAGCTTTTTCTTGCCTCGACTGCACTGTGTGCTTGAAGTGACCCCAGTGCTACAGGGTGCATTTTAGAAACATGAATTATCTCAGTGCCCTGCATTGTTCTGGAGGAGAAGGCAAAGAGAGAAATACAAAATCCAACCCAGAACTAATTATTGTTTTGCTGGGATTTACAGCAGGGAGAAATGGTGTTGAGTGTGTTCATGAAGCAGAGCTTGCTGTGTTTGACTCAGTGCCTGAATTAGTACTGGAGAATTTGCTTCTGCCAGTAGCTTCATACTTCTCCCAGAACGCCACAAAGAGAGTAAATGCACAGCTCTTATTTTACAGTAACCAAAGTAAAACTAGAAAACCCATACAGAAACGCAGGGAGACAGCCAGGGAGCAAACAAGTGAATAATGACAAAACCAAGAGGCTTTTCATCTCCAAACACGGACAACAGCTATGATGCAACCAAAACCTGACACTTCACTCCTTGCCATATTTCCTCATTTACACTGACTCATCTGTGGACCAGACTGACCCAGCATCCTAGGAGAGGGTGTGCATCATGCCCAGACCTGTAGGTCTCTAGGTCAATGTACGTTCAGAGATGGACAAGGACTCCAGTACCAGTTGCAGCAAGAAGGGAGAGGTCCAGAGCAAGAATAACTGCTGCACTGGAGCACAGCTAGAGGAGAGTGAGCTCCTACATAGACACACTGTGTGTGCACAAACCACGAAACCCGCAGACATCCCTTGGCTGGGGGATGCCCAGAACCCACTGGCAGCACCATCTCTGTGGTTAATTCCGAGGGGAATTACTGTACCTGCCAGGAGGGAAAGACAAGCAGCAACCATCAAGATGCAAAGAGCTTTGGCAGAAGAATGCTGACCAGGGCCACGCAGGAATGTCTTCATTCTTCAGGCATGTTCTGAAAGAAAGATGTTGGTGAGCACTCCCTTACCACACACTTGGCTGAGAAAATCAAAATTTCAGCTCCTGAAATCTGATGAAAAGGCATTCATGGCACAGCAGCCCAGAAATCCTCACTCCCCATGACTGAGCTGAGTCACTACAGCAGTAGTCTCTGTAAAGGTCACAGCTATACAAATCCTCTGGTTTCTGCTGGTTTCTAAAAGAGATGAGGCTTATGCAATTACACTGTGCATGTTTTGACCATCTGCCACAACTCTGCAAACCTATTAGCAACTTTCAACCTGCCTTGACAAAAGGAGCTCATGTCTGAAGTGGTGAAGTTCCTTCAAATGTGTGGAAAACGAGAAGAGAGAGCCCTACCAGTGAGGTTAAGCTGAATGTGCTGACCCATGGTTATAGCCCACAGACTCTCGTGGAATTGGAGACCACAGGACAGCAGACAGGTCAAGAGACACACAGAGAAGCAGGACACAAGGCTGCTCATGGACAGAACAGTTCTCACCACTGGACTTTGTCTGCAAACTTTCTTCAGTTTAATTAAGCCTTGGGAACATAGTTGTAATTGGGGAAGGGCTAGCAGCATACACTGAACACTTACAGCAAAATCCAAATATGCCACTCTAAATTGGAAGGAGTTTGTCCTATTTTGTGCTTCAGTTTGACTGCAGTTGCTGCAAAGATGACTGTAGTTAAACCAGAGCAAGTGAGCCCTGGACTCACTTGTAGTGTCCTGCACTCCCCGCTCTGGTGCTCTGCTCACTCACTTCACCAGGCATCAAAGGCAAGGGCTTATTCTTGGTTTAGGACCACCCTGGATGAAATCCTCAGCTACTAATGAGGTATATAAAATGGCTGTAAGGGATGGACTAGGTCCTCAGATTGTCTAAGCTTGCCAAACTCTGTTCAGTGGAGTCTCTTGGCTTCACATCAGACACAGCTCTCACCTGGGGCTTCCCACCAAGGGTTACTACATTCTGACCACTGGCAAAATGGAAATTGTCCCTTCGTATCCAGGGATGTAAAATAAACATTAGAAAACTACAAAAAAAAACCAAACCCTGAGCTAATAACAACTCTTTCCATTTCCTTTTAAAACTGCACTTTACAAAACTTAGAAAGGTAGGAAACGTCACCCAGTTTTCCACTTAATGCTATGACAACAAATCCCTTCTCCCAGCCTTCTCCTTTAGTACTCCAGCAATCATTTGCTTACTTTTTCAGCAACATTTAAGGATCAAATCATTACATTCCTAGCCTGTGGTCCCTAAACAGGACTTACATATTTCAGGTGATTCATACTTTCTCCTAAAAAAACCACAGTCATTAAAAGGTGCTGCTCAAAAACTCACCTCCTTGTGTAGCACAGAAATCAAGGTAGATTTTTGCCAAGTGCTCTGCACTGTTTCTTCTGTCAGATGCCAAAAGACTGGTGAAGAGAAATACGAAGAGAAAGTCAGGTGGGATGTTGTGTTGTTCAGTGGGTCAGGCAATGAAGAGCAAGTTATTTCTGTTCTGAAACCACATTTCTTAGGTCCTGTAAAAGCTGCTGTGACAACAAATCTCTGCTCCTAAGTGCTCTCCTTTATTACTCCAGTAATGATTTGTTGACTTTTGCAATAGCATTTAAGAAACAAATCATTATGGTCCCAGCCTGTGGTACGTCACAGGGTTGTATTAAGTTTTGTCCAGAGCAAAGTCCAGAACGTGGAGTATTATAAAACACAGATTAGAAAGAAACAACTGAAGAGTTCTCCTTGTTTCTGATACAAAAGTGACCACACTGAAGAATATTAGCTGTCTAGCCTCTATTTGTACTATATAGCACTATAATGTAAAAGTCAAACAATATCTTTCTTCCCTCCTGCAAGTTATTAATCAGTCATTGCTGAATTAAAAAATATTAACTATTGCTTACTAGTGAGACTTGATGAGTTGAGACCAAGGAGTGAGTGACACCAGAAAAGGATGGTCCTGGTGATAGCTTAGCTGGAGACCAAGCCTTGAATTCTGAGAGTTAGCTCTGGAGGAGTGAAATGGTTTGCATAAGGCCCTGGAGGCCTTGCTCCTGTCTCCTGCAGGAATGTGATCTTAAGTGTTCTGGTAATGACTCCCAGCAGTTCTGCTCCCTCACTCGATCTGATTAAGGACATAAGAGGAACTGGAGAGAGCCTGAACCTCCGAAGGCTGCTTAACACTGCAGTTCACCCTGCTCCTCCAGACTCTCTAGTCTCCAAACAGGATGGAACGGTCCCTCTCTTCTGCTCTGCTCTGCTAAATGATCTAGTCATCCATCCGAGCCTTCTTCCTGACAAACCAGTCTCCTTCTCTTGGTTACCTCTGTATAAAGACCCCGAACTTCAGGTTTCTCCCCTAAAGACTACTGCAGCACCCCTTAGCCAAGCTGCTTCATACCCAGCAACTCCTCCCTTGCCTTGTCTTCTCACTCTGCACCAGCACAGACCCTCTCACAGTCAAGCAGCTGTGGCTGAGCACCCTCCTGCCACCCACCAGCCTCAGCTGACAGGTTTTGTTTCCTTTCTCTTATGGGCAGACCATATTCATGGAAATCACTAGGCATACAACTGTTTGTCTCTTCAAACCCATGCTGCATAGTTTCCAGTATTCACATAAACTCTTGCATGGAGAGCCTTTCTTCAAGCATGGGACTGACCAGGACATTTCAAGGGTGGGTGTTTCAGAAGCCATCTTTTTGTATCTGTCAATTTTTTTGTAGCCACTAAACCAGTATCATGGCATCATGGTATGGAAGGAGTTTTTACTGCAACTATTGGGAAGGTCTAGCCATCCCCTTTCTCCACTTCCTCCATCTTTTCTCTGCTTCCCTATTGCTCAGTTTGGTGTCTTTAATCATTCAACACGCGTTGTTTATCAGCTTTGCTAGAGATTATTGCAGAGGGTCTGGAACACCATGTGAGGGCATTTCCTCAGTAACATGAAGCCTCAGGCAGAGCCTGAGCTAATAACCAGCATCCTGCATCCATTTCTGGTCAAAACTTTCCTGGGAAGTTTTAGAAGAGGACACTTAGGACCCAGAGCAGGAAAAACCTGTCATTAAGGAATACAGTAAATGAAGAGAAGCAGAAAATTAAGACAGAAACACATTCAGACTTTCTGGGGCTGTTCAGATAAAAAGAAATTTTGCTTTACTTTGGATGTATGAAGATTTTTTTGCCAGGAGGTTGCTATGGTGACTTTTCAGCTCTCCCAAACCTCCTCATACTGTAATTACATCTCAAAGCCTGTGAGCTGGGAATCTTTGATTCTTTGGAGGAAGAATGTGGGTGGCTGACTCTTCAGGATGTTTTTCAACCAGCCATTTTTATTCTAAAACAAAACAAAAAGATTCATGTACTCGTGCCTTAAACAGCTGCTTACAGTTTCTATGAAATCTTCTGGTCTTGGCTGCCATCCTTCCAAGACCTTCTTGAATCATTTTTAATTAAAAGGCTTTCTTTCCAGAACACCTCAGTTCTGCATTATGCATCAGCAAAGGTTATTTAGAGGATGTTTATCTCCCAGTTGGACTGAGCTTTCTTTATCACTGGACATTTAAATTTGAGCCCTAAACTACAACGTGCATAATGACAGGAGTATTTTCACATTTCCTCAGCTTTTGTTACTTACTTCGGTTGTCAGCCACTGAGTGCTGAAAGCACAGAGGCTGTGCAAGTGTTCTGCATGTTTTCCAGGATATGGATCTACCCAGTTCTACACAGCTCCCCTGAGAAAACACACCAATAAAAAAGAATTAAAACCCAAAATACAAATCCTTTTAATCAGAAACATGCAGACCAAGGTTGTTCAAAATGAAGAGTATAAGATATTTAAAAGCAAAGGGAACCATTATTAAGTTTCAAGAAAAATTGTTACTCTTTTTCTTCAAAACAGAAACATCAGGGCACCTTGCACAGTCACACGGCACAGAGACCTGGCTGCACGGGGTGGCCGAGCAGAGGCAAGGCGGGAACTGCACTCTGGACACTGATCTGTAAGTAACAAGCTCCATCAGAAACCATAATCCTGCAAATTTTATTGTAAAGTATTAGATTAGTTCACAAATAAGGGCAGGAAAAGATTAGCAGGGTGTTAATCTCCTCTTTCCAGAACCTTGAAGGATGTAAATATGACAGAGTATTTTCTGAGGCAGCTGAGAGCGAGTCCATACAAACCTCTAGGTCACAAATTGCTTTTAATACAAAATTGACCTTTTCCAATCCTTTTTAATTTCAAAGCTAGGAGAAAATCTTTTTGACCATGACTTATTTTGGTAGGTATTTTAGAATCCTGGGTAAAATCCTTATGAAATTGTAGGCGTTCAAGAAATACAACTTAAAAGAACAGAACTACACCTTCATATTTACTCAGATCCTTTGCTACAGGCTGATATTAGAATGACATACATTTCATTCTATCAAAACATCCCAAAGAGATATTTTTAAAAGGAAAAAAAAAAATCAAATTTTCTACATTCAATTTTTATTTTAAAAGATCTATATTTTTATAATTCAAATTGGAACCAGAATTTTGAGTAACCCAAGTGAGCATGTTCTGAAACTTGATTTCCTTTTTCTTTCTTATTTTTCAACACAAGTAGAAAAAAAATTTAATGAAATCAAAATCCTGTTCCCTCCCAGAGTATTTATCAATGGTTCCTGAAAGAAAGCTGGTGTCAGAGAACATTTTGCACCTTGTTTATCACAGTCTGCTGTGCCCTCACCTCTCACTGCCTTTCTACACGGCAGAAATGATGGGTGAACTTCTAGAACTTGATGTCCAACAGGTTCATGGACACTCTCTTTCACTTCCCACAGCTCTACTGTTTCTGCAGAGTTCCCTAGGCATGGGTTTTTGAATGTCTAATCTGTGCAGCCCTCACTGTTGTTTATCCCCTTGCACCCAGCTCATTGCCATGCAATTGCTGAGATGTTACTACCACTTTGTTCACCAGGTATTACAGCTGGAGCACTGGGCATGGTGTGCAGCTGCCCACATGTACCACCTCACATGAGCAATACCTGTTTGCTCTTAGCAGCCCTTAATCTGATTTTAGCAGCCCTTAATTTTTTCTCCATGACTGCAAAAGACACAGCTCTAAAAATTGCATCTGGACATCTGTTTTGCAGTTATTCTTGGTCTTGCTCCACCTCTGAAATCCTCCCAGGTTCCCTAGCATAGGCGATCTCCAGCTGGTGTCCAGGCACTGATCTCAGGGCTATTCCTCTCCCCTCCAAGCCAAGCACCTTTCCAGATATTTGTGCCAGGGGGATGGCCACAGCACACTACATCTCATGCGAGGTTCCTGACAGGTCCCTGTCAGCTGGAGCAGCTACCAAAAATATTTCATTACCCCCAAGGATCAATCCTCACCAACATCTCTCACAGCAAATTAAGCAGAGAATCTTCTGCACAACCCACAGATGTCTCTGCAGCACCTAGCGTGTGGTTCATCGATCGAGTCTGCTACGGCTGTTACAACCACAACACACAATTGCTGGAACAGAAGGTGATACTTCCACGCAATGCACCTACTGTGCTGCCTCTCCCTGGCTTAATGGCCCCTGAGTGACTGCAGCACAGCGATGGACACAAATTACACAAATGTCAATCTCATAACTAATTTTATTAGTAGTGTCGCCTCCTAGGCCTCTGGAATTATGGGTTATGAAAAGTGCCTTGAAAGTAATTTGATGTTATGAGACTTTGGGACAGGACCTCTATGTCTTGAGTGGTTAATATCATATTAGATTCATGTTGTGGGACGTTTAAATAACAAAAGAGGAAAGAGAAGGAAAACTGAGGCTGGTATGAGTGGCTGTTGTGAGAGTTTAAAAGATGGAGAGAGAATTGCAGCATGAAATGAAGACAAGATTCTAAAATGACCTGTTTAAACCTGGCTTGTCTCCACAACATGGTACTAGTAAAGACACGTGGTCTGCTTTGGAAGAGCTACCTCAGATGCACTGCTCTGCACAAGCTGATACACCACACTTCTGTCTGGAGCACAGGAGAGATCAGAAGTCCCAAGCACATCCAAAAGATTAATGTGAGCCCCTAATAGAGACTGATCAAATCCTCCCACCTCTATCACAGCAATCTTCACCACTCTAAAGTGCTTCATTGCATTTAGCTGCCCTTGCTGAAGCCAGCTTTGCCTTAGGTGCTTCTCCCACCTCCTCAGGAGAAGGGGATGCTTATAGACATACATGCACAGATCGGCTCAGGGAGTGAACCGACAGGCACAGGGCTTTGGACTTAGGGAGACAGAGGGAATATTCCCCACTTTCCCTAACCTCTTCAATTTTCCCCTCTGGAATCTCAATCCCAGGCATTTTCCTACTAGGCAAGAAGAAGAAGCAGTGCTTCTTTCTGCTGCAAAAGGAAATGTCATTAACTACATCTCAAGACACTTTTTACCTGCAGAACTCTGTGACTTTAAACTTTGGCTTGAGAAACATGAAGAGTGGGTCATTAGAGTAAGGATTCAGCCTAACTAGACCTTCTACTAGGTGAGAACAGGAAAAAATACACAACAAAAAGCAGAAGCATCTAGAGTCACATACCATAATGATTATGCAGATGAGCCACCAGCCCAGCTTCTCTTTTTTACGTTATTTGTGACATAGGATGAAATATTTCTTATGGAATTTCATTTATATCGTATTCTGAACAAATTCCTTCCTTTGTCAAAGGTGTAACCATGCTACAGCCAGGACAAGGCATGCAAGGTCCTAATTACACTGCGTGGAGTTTAAAGAACTTAATTTAATGACTATTAAAGAAGTGACAAACATCCTTCGACCCAGTTTACTCATCACACAGTCAGAGATGAACCCTGGCAGACCGGTGCATACAGATGTTTGTCTTTTTTCCCAGGCCACTGGATGTCACTGTTGCCCCACACAAGCTTTGCTGATGGGCCTTTTCCTGGGCACACGGCAGGTGGCTCCTGCAAAGAAAATGCTGTCATTGAAGCAAGAGTGAAAGCTGCATAAAAAGAAGAAAGCTGCTTCTTTTTCAAGAGCAGCATTAAAAAGAAAGAGTAGAATTGCAAGAAATAGGGAGTGAATTTTGCTCAGGGTTCATTGCTGTCCTCTGAGAGCGATGTAAGCTTATCTCCTTGGGTTTGCAGCAGCGTGAGCTCAGAGCCCAGCCAGACACAGGCCTGCAGAAGGTGCCATGTGCCAAGCTGGCACATGCTGGAACGAGACACGGATTGTGTCCCTGTCAGCTACGCATTCCTGCTTAATGTGTGAGCCTGACAGACTGAAAAGGCTGTTAAGCACAGCTCACGGTGCACTGTAATCCATCTGCAGAACGGGAGAGCTGATCTGCAGCATCAGTTAGTCCTCTGCGTCTTCTGCAGCTCCTGTCCAGGTCCTGGGCACATGCACAGTGCAGGAACAAAAACTAAAAAACAAACCTAATGAGAATTCTGCCCAGGGGTTAGGAATTTCCACTGCCATCCTTCCGTCAAGCCAGAAACACGTTCTGGAAAAAAGTAAGAACTGTTAAGCAAGGCTCAGATATTTCTTAAAGTTACCTTTAAAAGCTTTTGTGCCAGTGAGGCAGTCCCTCCTGCACAAGACCATCAGAGATTTGGCCCCGTGCCTTTAATCTATGCCATATTACACTTTAAATTACTTCCTCAGTAAAATCTTAGATATTCATGTAAATATGATCAAGTAATGGTCCTCATCTGAGCTGAATACCACTGGCCAGGCAGGAGTTCAGAAAGATGGGAACCTCCATAAGAGTCTGTAGGAGGAGCTTCCTTCGAGTTACTGAGGTCTGATTCTTCTCTTTGACTTTTTCATGCCTGGTGGTTGTGGTTTCGGGAGAAATGATCCCATGCTCTGACTTTTGCATTGGGCCATTTGCACTGGAAACATGTCCTGCACCCACTGTCTGGCTGTTCCTCCCCATGTGCAGCGGGACTTTCCCTCCCACCCTTTTTGTTCAGCCAGCTCCCATCAGTTGTGCAGGGCACTTCTGACCAGTGGTACTCCCAAACAGGGTTCCTGCTGGGATTCCTAAATTCTCCCACATTTGCAGCTTCCCTCAATGCGTGTGAATGGAGGAAAACACTGATCCCAAGTTTCTTGATACATCTGCCTACATTTAGATGATACCTAAAGGCTAGAAACTTAGTGTTTATAGCTTGAGGATTTCTACATTGTTATGATGCTGGTTGTCAAAAATATGAAAGCTCCAGTTAGCCTGAGATCCACTAAAACTAGGCAGTTCAGCAGGGATAACAGGCTAAATATTTCAGACAGTCAGCTGGAGCCAAAACCAGACAAAGCAATAGGAAGAACTCTTGTTCTATAACAGTCCATGGACATACAGCTGCAGATGTGGAAGAGAGAGCAGCACATCAGTGGCAGGATTTGCTCCACAGCCACTGCATCCAGATGGGCAGTCAGAGCTGCCTCAACTATGTGAACTATTCTGCTAGGAAAGTACAGATGATACAGAAACTCAAACAGATAGGCCTCATGGCCAAGATTTTTTTCACAGACTGAATTCAGTGTGTCACATCATCGCTGCTTTTCTCATTCCCTGTGGCTGGGGAATTTCTTAAAGTGATAATAACATTTTCACTGGACCTGCACCAAAACCCTGGAAAAGTTTTGTGGTTAAAAGAAGCGAGATTCATATCTTACCGAAGTAGATATAAATTTCTCCCTCTGCTTACACTAGACCCTGTGAGTCAGGGACCCAAAACACAGGGACTGTTACCAGCTAACAGCACACTGCCCTGTCACATCAGCCTTTGGTTCCCTTCAGCCAGACTGAGCTGCTAAGAGGCAACGGCCCTTCTCTGTAACATGTCTTCTAGGCTATGATTTATTACGAGATTTTATTTTAATACTGAGCAATGCTGGGAGTCCTTTTACTTAGTCTCTTGCTTTCCAGTGAGAAATGCATTTTGCCCATTAATTATGGCTACTAGATGTGAGTGGGAGGAAGAGCTTTTGTTTTCTCTTCATTTCAGCTACGTAACCACATGTATCTGGTGAGAAGAAAAAACAGTCATGCAGAGGTAGAGCCTGGTAGATTGAAACGTTGCCCTGTGGCCTGCCTTGAAGATGCTGCTGATTTTGGTGCACATCTCAGGTAGACAGTGTGCACCACACATAGAAACTCTGCCAACACATCCCAGTGACTTCCTATTTCACAAGCTGAAAAAATGAGCCATGCCTATCCTTTCCCACCGGAAGTTCCTCCAGGCTGGGGTTGCAAATAGTCTTCAAAGGGAGAAAAGGAAGATGGTACCCTGTTGTAGGGTGGATGGAGGAATGCCAGAGTTGTTGGGTGTTCTTCAACTATATCTCAACCCACCCCCACCATCACGTGGGGGAAAGAGGTCCAGGAAGTGGCCAGCGGGAGGGCTGAGGTCCTGGCTGCCGGAGGGCTTCCTTCCCTGCCTGCAGCATTCAGACCGTGGTCACAACAGTGCCCACATTACTGGTGTTTGCTGGGGGTAGAAATGGGTTTGCCCTGTGGCTTCTGACTCCTGTCCTTGACTGTGATTGACTGTCTCTTTTATCTCTGCTAGCCCAGGGCAAACCTCAGGCAGTTTAGTGTCTTGATCTGGCTGTGTTTAACTGCATCCTCATGTCATCTACACTCTGCTCAGAAAATTTTGACTGTGAATTTCAGAAGACACCCTTTTAACTCTTTTCATTCCTCTGTAAATAGGCAACTGCCTTTACTTAGCAACTGCCTGACTCATTTCCTCTCCAAGCAATCCTCTGGGTTCACTCTGTGCTACTTCCTCTTCACATTTTCTACATCTTCTGATATTTTTCCTTTTTTAGCTGAGGCAGGCCATTAAAAATAGCAACAGGATTGCACTGTGTGTTTGTAAAATCAATACTACCACCCCAGAGATCTTCTCAAGCCCTTTCTCAGAATTGTTCCATTTTCAGTTGTATAATTACTGTTAAGTCTTGAGGCAAGAGAAAAGATGCATTTTAATAGTTATAAAAAAAATTAAAAACTTTATGAACATGTAAACTTCTTCAATACAATTCAGATTTAAATTTTGAAA